>MPNW01000203.1:0-19417 GCA_011800805.1 Hirudo medicinalis | reverse complement strand
TAAAAAAAATCAATTGAACGACTAAATACGGAAATAAAAATAAATAAAATTAATTAAAATTAAAAACGTGCAAATAAAAAATAGTATGTTATTGTGATTTTGTTATGAATAGCACTAATAAAAAAAATAAGCCTTTAGTTGAGCTCAGATGGCCACCGAAAAGCTCAGGTTAGCAGCAGATGCAATTGTTCAAAAACTAAGCATTGTTGCATGGTTGTCCTTGTCGGCATTAATAACCTTACAAATACGTGTGGAGCGGACATGACAGTTTCGGCCCAAAAAAGTTGAACCGATGCACGGTCAAGAAACGAAAAACAGAATTTGAAAAGCACAAGTTTCCCAAGAGGTGGCATATGGATGATATTGATCAATTATGTTAATTTATGTTAATTTACGTTTCACAGCAAACGCAGCATGGTTTGAGCAGAGATGAATTAGTAACCGTAAGGGAGAGTGGGGCCGAATGGACCACGTACTGAATGGGCCATTGAGATAAAAAAAATATTTAAAGGCAGTTTTTCCACTTTTTTAAAAACTNCAGCATGGTTTGAGCAGAGATGAATTAGTAACCGTAAGGGAGAGTGGGGCCGAATGGACCACGTACTGAATGGGCCATTGAGATAAAAAAAATATTTAAAGGCAGTTTTTCCACTTTTTTAAAAACTTTTGGATGCTCCTTCAGCTCTTCTTCAAGTGCACTTAAATTTGAGCACATGACAAAAAGTGCCGAAATCATCATCGATTCCATTTTTCACTGAAAAAAAAAATTTTTTTTTGCGGTTCCTTCAATTTATAGTTATTCTGAAAACATCTTGTGAGATGTGTTTTTTGTTTTTGTTTTTTTGTTGTACTCGGTTGTACAAGTTTTGTACCATTTCTAGTTTTGTCACAATGTCGATAAATGTACAAACTCTTGAGATTGTACCGAACGAACCGGTCTCTTGATTTATTACGGTTTATTTAAAGGCATTGATTTATTCGTGCCTATGTTAAAGTGGAATTATGTTCTCGATATTTTTACTCACATTTCTAATATTTAATATGATTTCTATGAATTATCAGAGCAATCGAATTACATTAATTATTAATATTTACGAAATTATGAGACACAGAAAGCTCACACTCCGAAAGACAAAACTGCAAAACGACATGTCTGAATGACAAGATGTTAAAGTTTGCAACATAAGATTGTTACTTTTGGGTTTTGAAATAATCCCCACGACAACATCTTAATTGGGGCTTTTTTAAAACTTCTGAATAAATATAAGTGATTGATGCTGTGCAGCTGCTTCAATCTGTTAACAGAAATAACATCCTAATTTCCATTTGTTAAGGCTTTGTAATCATTGAACTCTGTTTGGACCTTCTTTATCAGTACTTTCAAAATATTTTTGTATTGTTTTATAAGTAATAATTATGAAGATGCAAATCATAACTCTTAATATCATAATAAAATTGTTTAAATCGGTATTTGGCACAGCACGTGGTCCATTCAGTGCTATGGCAAGTACCGACGGACCCACCACGAAAATTTTGTTGAGTCGTTTTAAAATTAATGTTATTACATTAAAGAATGCGATTAGAGCATCGGAACAAATCGGTAGATGCTCAAGATAAAGATTCATAATATGCAATAAAATTCACCACATTTTCAGTCACATTCGAGATAACAAAAAATTTACTTGAGAGGCAAAAAATCTGTGTGAATCGGTTGATTCAGTAAGAGTCTCCCCTCGTGCAAAATTTTATGAAATCATTGGTGCTGCGCTTTTGAGCAAGTGTTACCACAAATCAATGAATAATAATAGCAACAATAAAAATGATATAATAACAACAGCAACAACAATAATATTATTATAACATAAAATTTCCTGGTAGGAATTTCCTGCCTGCGACAGTAAAGAGCAACTCTCGTTATGGTCCCGTTTACCCGAACTGCCAGGTAGCACCCTCGAGTAGGGGCGCTATATAAATGGTGCAATGATTAGAAAGTGCATCATATCCAAGTGCACGAGGCACTCAAATGACCTGTTAAATGCAAACACAAATACAAAGGCAAAACAATGCCAACACTCTCACTCGTTTCACGCCAAGAAAGGTAACAATTTCGACTAACGTTGTTGTTGTTGTTGGTACTCGAAGCACGTGGTGATGACGTTGACGTCATCGATCTCAGACTCAAACAGTTCGACATCGGAGACCAGTCTCTGAAGTTCCTTTTGAAAGCCTTGCGAACCTTCACGTGGACAATTCAATTTGTTTATAAAAATGTTGTTTATTCAATATTATTCGCTAACTTTTACTGTTATTATTATTATTATTATTATTGTTACTTATTAATTAACAATTATTACAAGTAATGAGTCAGTTGATCAATCATTAGACATTTGTACATCACATTGAACGTTTATCAATCATTCACAACATGAATGCGGATGTCAAATAAACTTGAAAAGCGAAAAAGAAGAAAAACAAGTTTTAAAAAATTGAAATGAAATCAAATAAAATAATATTGAAGCTCAAAACCCGAAACAAAAAAAAATAAAGAAACGAAAGCGCTTAATTGAGAAGATGAAGGTTGAAATATGAAATCTTTGACGAAAGAATGTGTGGATTTCATCCTTCCAAATGGGTTTCCATGTCAAAGGAGTCCTGTTGGTGGAAAGTTGCAGCGTGAAAGTCGAAGGACAACAAGATGATCTCTGACAGGAGGTGAAGATGTTCACATGAGAGGCTCAATCAACAATAAATAAAGATAATTGGATGACGAAACTGTTGAGTGATGAGAAATAAACTCTATCTATAACTAACTACTTATAGTGCTTGTGACGACGACGATGATAACAGCGGTTGAGATGATGATGATTATGATGATGAAGGCCAACATTAAATGCTATTCTTAGGACCTACAAAAGTCATAATCGAACCAGCTTGATCAACTATTCAAGAGGCACTTGAGACAATCCCTTGACATAAAGAGACTTTAGTGAAGAAGTATTTTGCCTCTTGGCATGTTATTAGTTGTTGATTACCAGTTGTTAGCTACGGAAGCACACGTCCCCGTGCAGTCAGAAGCCAAAAGCAAATGATCGCAAAGAGTTGAAGCTCATCATTTGATTGATAACAACAGTCAATTGTTATCCTCGTCGTGAGAATTTCCCAAAAAACTAGGTGCAACAGGTTCATTGTATTTGTGAAGTCACCAAGTCGTTTATCTCCATTGACGTCATTTTTTCGTCGTCATCATCGTTAAGCTTCATCATCGTGAAGATGTTCTAATTTGATGTTTCGATGTTGATGTATTGTTATTCATGCTATTATTACGATGCAATTAACGCCTTAAGTTCCTCTGAAGTTTGGTAAAAACCCATAGAAATTGCATTGTTACTGATGTCGTTATTATTATTATCATTATTATTATTATTACCATCATCATCATTACCATTACCATTCTTATTATTATTATTATTATTATTATTATTATTACCATCATCATCATTACCATTACCATTCTTATTATTATTATTATTATTATTATTATTATTATTATTATTATTACCATCATCATCATTACCATTACCATTCTTATTATTATTATTATTATCATAATTATCATTACCATTACCATTCTTATTATTATTATTATTATTATTACCATCATCATCATTACCATTACCATTCTTATTATTATTATTATTATTACCATCATCATCATTACCATTACCATTCTTATTATTATTATTATTATTATTATTATCATAATTATCATTATTACAGCAACGCTCGATGATGTCTTTACCATCAATCCATCCATCCGTCCGTCCGTCCGTCCTTCAGTCAAAATAACCATCCATGTAATCCATGCAATAATCCCCAATAATCACCTTCTCGTTGAGTACGCAGTGAAAGATGAAGATGAAAAGTCCTTGAAATGAATTGAGAATGGTGAAGATGTACGCCATGACGATGGTTCCATTGCTCACGTAGAGGACCCCAAACATCCAGGTCAAGCCGAGAAGTACGACCAAGGTTATTAGCCCCTTGACCCATGACCTGCAAAGTTGAAAAATCAACCGATTGTAACTGAAGGTTCTAAATATTGTCCAAAGTAGGTAAAATAATTATTGACAATAAATATAATATCATCATTTTATTCTCGACAATTTATTTATTTATTGCAACCCACCCGATCTGAGTGACTGAGTCCTTATCCATGACTTTCGTGTTGGCAAAGTAGGTGTGTTTGCACATGACGAAGACAGCCATGGAGAGGAATATCATGTTCATCTGATGAAGATCAGTGGCGATTGTTATCATGAAGTGGTGGCGACAGTACGATGTGTTACATTGTGATGGTGATGTTATGATGTGTCAATGTAATAAGCTGAACAAGTGTGCAACACATCGCATGCGACGTGGACAACCATAAGTTAATGTGACATTACGAGCTCATCAGGACGACACGAAGATGCTACGATGTAACAATGTGTGTGCGTTCATTCAGCGGTGATCACCACGAGTAACTCACAGCAATAATGAAGCACACAGGTCCAACGAACGCCCAAATGAATCCATTTTCAGTTGAGAGCCAACAGCTATTAAATTCAAGTTGAGTCGTTAAACTCTTCATTTAATGGCAACGATTACGAAGAAGACGAAGATGATGACGATGATGGCGATGATTATGATTATGGTGTTGATGATGATGACGATTATGGTAATGGTCGTAATGACGATGATGATAACGACGGCGACGATGAAGTGTCATTTATTCAAGAGTTCTCTCACTAATGCTCAGTTCCATATCCGTTGAAGTTGACACTTGCAGAGATAATGATGATAATAGTTGCAGCCCCTACCAAAACGACATGATCTCAAGGTCGGGTGAGCGATTATCATGATATCATCATTACAAAATATTATTATTATTATTATTTATTATTTTTATTGTTATGCTTATGAAGTTAGCGTAATCAACATCACATAACCGCGGTTAATGGCAGTTCACTTATAATTACGGCCACAGCAATTACAACAGACAAGGAATTACAACAGACAAGGAATTACAACAGACAAGGAATTACAACAGACAAGGAATTACAACAGACAAGGAATTACAACAGACAAGGAATTACAATAGACAAGGAATTACAATAGACAAGGAATTACAACAGACAAGGAATTACAATAGACAAGGAATTACAACAGACAAGGAATTACAACAGACAAGGAATTACAATAGACAAGGAATTACAACAGACAAGGAATTACAACAGACAAGGAATTACAATAGACAAGGAATTACAACAGACAAGGAATTACAATAGACAAGGAATTACAATAGACAAGGAATTACAATAGACAAGGAATTACAACAGCACTAAGCTGAACGATCAAAATCCCGCCAAACTTCCTTCTCACCGTAACTGAAGACGTAATACCAGAGAGCACGTGACATCTTGATGATGAACACCTGGACGAGCATCACGTACAATTGGACTCCTTCAAGAAACATCCACAGGAAGGTACTCAGGAAGAGGAAGTGAAGGCACATGGCGATCAAAGAACACAGCACCTGGAAAATACGTGCCTCTAAAAATAGAACATGCGTGTGGAAAGATTGGAGGTGGATGTACCTTGGACGAGGTTGGTGTGATGCCGATGAGGAAGATGATTTCGGACATGCAGAGGCACAGGACCACGTTCTTGTGGATGGTGTTTCGCTTGCATTGGATCGATCTACAAGAAGAAACGAGATCTCTTGATTTATTTGCAATTATTTTTTAAACACACGTCTTGCTTATTATTCTCTAATAAATTCCTTCTGCCTTCCATCTGCTGAAGCAAAGAAAACAACATGTTACAACGTGTTTGTTGTTGTTGTTGTTGTTGTTGTTGTTGTTGTCGTCGTCAGCATATGTTACGCTTGTTTAATCTCTGCAACTTCCATCCGACTATGATTCAGAAGTCAGTCGACAATATTCGAGAACAAAACAAGTAATGACATTATTGATGTAATATTTCGATGATTCATGCCGCATTCAAATAACCACGAGTGTGATGATTAACAACATTGCTTGAAACCGAATACCAATGAGAAGGTACACCTTACTATTACGACCGTATGTCAATTAAGTGTTGCGTTGTCAACTTTTATTGGTCATGACACGAGAGTGTCAAAGTTTCCAAACATAAGAAACAGCTGAAATGATAATAAATTAGCGGATACAATCGTTCGTAAACAATCAGATACTTGGTCAGAGTTTGTAGAAACGTGTATTTATTAAAAAGTTCACATCATCACTTAAGTACAACGGCGTACTCAGCACTACTGACCTGACAAACGTGAAGACAAGGAAGGAAGCCAGAAGAGCGATGACGCTGATGATGCAACCGAAGTACGTCACAAACGATAAGGCGAAGGCGTGACGGGAGTCAACGATGTGTTCCTGAGAGGATATTTAAGGAATTAAATAATAATAATAACAACAACAACAACAATAATAATGGTCATAATAACAACAACAACAACAACAACAACAGCAACAATAATAATGATAACAATAATAATACAAATAATAATAACAATAAGAATAAGAATATCATCACTAATTGTAATCATAACACAATGACTTGGGATGAGCCCTCTTTAGCGAATTATTATTAAAATGACGTAATTTCCAAATTATGATCATTAACACTGACGTGCATTCAAGAGCACTTGCACGAAATCAAGTTCTTTTTAATTCTTGGCGCTATTTTTTTCAAGACACCCATTTAGAACATTGAAGCAAAGATAATCAACACAGCTACGTAAACCAGAAGGACTGTTATTCAAATGTTGAACAATATTACAATGCAGTGGTACGGTTAAGACCTCTCACGATGGCAGCACGGATTCGAATCCCGTTGCGGGAACACCGTCCTAAGCATCCGGTTATGTTATGGATATTAATGAACAATTATTATTATTATTATTATCATTATTTTTTATCATTATTGTTATCATTATTATTAATGTATTAGTAATGTATTATTAATTATTAATGTTAGGAACTCGTAAACTGGAGCATAATTTATAAATCAGACTATGATGACGATGTTGTTGTTGATGATGATGTTGTTGACGACGATGACGACGACGACGACGCCCATGGTGATGTAATGAAAGAGTCTTTCGTAATAAAGATGAGTGGGACTCATTCCATGTTAGACTCATTCATTTTCTTTACCAAGGATTGATTTATTGCCTCGTAAGATAAAGCCGCCCTTTATAAGGTTTTGAAATTCGATTAAAATTCGAAACATCTCCGCATGTTTGATTAAAACCAGTCATCCATTCACAATGATCATCCAATTCAGATTGAAGCACATTAAGACTTATTTGGCGAACATCACAAACGATCACAATAATGTCACTAACTCAATGCATTCTTGGAGATGTCGACAGGATATTAAAATAATTTGTGCTATTTAAGAATGGTTGGTCTTTAATTAGTTGGAAGTAAACATCTCTCTCATGGTAAGTGGACCGTGACACCTTGCGACTTGGTATTAAAGGTGTCGAAACATGGCATCCATTTGACTGCTTGGATTTGTGTGCATTCCAAAGTTATGCGCTAAGGAAGTGAAACATCCGCATAATCCCGAGACTGATCAACTGCTTCAGCTTTTATATATGATCAGGATGCCTTATCATCCGAATCTATGATCGGAGACAAGAAGATTTCTTATGTGAAGAAAGTGATGGCATTATGGTCTAGGGAGGAATTCGAATCATTTTGCAGAGAATCTGTTTATTTGAGGCAGATAATTATAAACAACATCACTTGAAGGGAATCGACATCGTACATCACCAGCATTAGGCGCCACACAAGACAGTCCACATTCAGGGACAGCTGTTTATCACTGCTTCTCACTTGATCGACGGCTCGACAACCCCAACGAGTCACACCAATACTACTCACGTATACCTGTGTTAGTTTGTTCATTAAGCTTACGGTACATTTCATAGGATTTTCCGAACGATAAGTTCAACTTGTATAAGTTTGCGCTTGCACAGCACAACAACCTTTTTTCATTTTGAGATATGCATGATCAATACCTGATCAATACCTAAACATGCACATTTAAATGTATACAAAAGCATTCGATACACCATATAACATATATCATCCTCGACCGAAGCATTTAGATACATCGGCTACAAATAAGATATCACGTTTAAACATGTCGGTTATAAATAGTGTGTTATGCTTAAACACATATATACGCTTATAAACGAGATATAATGCTTAAACACAAAGTGGAAATAATCTAGTCTCCACTTGGCATAGGACCTTCTTTGTAGAACGAATTCACTGGGAGACTTAATAGGAAGTCATTTTTAAAGCCAATAACTTCCCACACTCTCTGCTTCTGTAATTTCCATAAAATGAATGAATAATGGTTCGTTGTCGAGAGCAGACAAGTGGCTTGGCTAATTCATGTCGATTTTGACAAGGGAGTGGAAGCCTTATGATTATTGATCGAGTCGATAAAATTATTTTATAAAATAAATAAGTGAAATATCATTAATGATAAATTTTCAAAGGTTGGGTACCTCGACTTTTAATCAGCGAAAAATCACAAACACGACAAACCATTTGTCCAGAAACAGTCATGAGGACAGCAAAATTCGTGAGGTGGTAGCATGCGCACGCTGTGTGGTTGGAATCGTACTCAATCACCTTGCATCCATCCACCATCCATCCTCCCTTCCGAGACCTTAAAAATGCAACACCACAGTCTCTAACAATGAACTGAAAATTCAAAGCATTGCAAAACCCAACCCGATGGGAAAATCCCAGTAAGAGCAGGATACACCTGTAAAGTTCCTATCCTGCAATTATATGAGATGCCATCAGATGAAACACTATGAATTCTCACAGCACCAATTCTCTCATTACCTCGATGTGTTCCAACACGTATCTGACTGGTTCGTCCAACTTAACTCCAGATCTTCCGTTGACAGAAGCCGAAATAACCTCCGTACCGATGAAGCCCGTGTTCCTGCCGTCGGGGCTAGGAGTCGAACCACCGACCTCTGGACGAAGCTGAGAGCCGAGGAGTCGATGGAGGTCGGAATAGGAGACGAAGAGCACATGAGCCACGCCTTCAATTGATCAAATTGAATCCATACACAACTTAAACAATTAATATCGCATGTGCTTGCTGACAATTAAACCTTATCGGTTCCCCATGGCAACCAGAGAAGCGTTATCGGCAAATTCTTGTTAGAAGCTAATGATATTCAGAACAAACAATTTGAGACGAATGTAAACTTCAAAAACGTACGAGAACAATTCAGGTGAAAACTTCCATAAATATCCACGCCATTAGGAATATCGATAATAAATAGTGAATTAATAGCACATTAATAAGACGTGCATACGTATAAATAGCAAACCATTATGTGACAGCTTGTTGATGGATCCTCTGGTTAAAGTGATTACATTTCTTCTGCCAGTCTCCTCCGAAGTGCTACTAACACTTCGAAACTCCAGATCGTTAAGGTTTTGCTTTTCATTGACGACATGCATTCTCAGACCTCGAACGAGATAACCGTAAGTAAACAATCAATAAAGCACCAATGAAACATCAAGTCTGCATATGTAATTAAGACTTAATTACGTGGCCACTTTGAACTCACTGAGATGAGATGAAGAGTTTGCAAAGGAGACATCGGTGTAACGTGCTCTCGTGAAAGACGTTTTCTCGATGAGGCGAACGATCTCCGAAGATAATTGCTCCCTTCCTTCGTCTGTGAAATTTGACATCCAAACGTCCATCTTCTCTTTTGAAAGAAGGAAACTGCTGACGCCAAAAAACGCCTGAATTTGGAAGTTATGAGATTATAAATTTACGTGTAATTTGCATTTCGTAAGCTGATCACTCGCCTCATGAATATTTATGACCGCCTCTTTCTTGTCGACCTTGTTCATTGAGTTCAATTCTGCTTTCACGTTTTCTTCCAATTTGAGAAAGAATTCAACCAATTCCCTTATGTGGTTCCCTGTCAAAGTTTCTCTCTCCAACTTTCTCATCTCCTCCAACGTCACACGCTTCTTTATGCGGAACTGGAAGTCAGGAAAATAACAAGTAAAATTCAGACGACAACAAACATTTAAGCCCATCTTCGTTTAAACAAGTTATTTTTTCTCACAAAGAACTTGTTATGATGTCAGTTAATTAAAATACTCATCAATTTTCACCTGTTGGATGAAAGATTGGATGCCATCAATGCATTCACTTATGCCTTCATTCCATTCCAAAGTTTTTGAGTTGCATTTCCAGACTGCGTAACCTAAAAAAAAAAGACAAGAATTGATAACGTGCAGGTTAGCTCAGCGTTCCTGCATGCGACAGTGAAAAGCAACTCTCGTTGAGGGTCGTGTTCGTAACCCACCCTGCACCGCCAGGGAATGCACTTGAGAAGGGGAGCTGTATAAATGGTTGGTCGATTACAGTGTCTTCGTACTCGATACGAATACGTGAGGCACTCATAAGATCGGCTAAATGCAAATACAATTCGATGGAAAGGTTTGAATGCAGATTGCTGGCTGATAACAACAGAATGATGTTTAAAGATTATTTTAAAAAACTTTCCATAATTACGCTAAATAATTAAACCACCTTCTTCGATCGTGAATTCCATAAAAAATATTACATCATCTACTTAGCGGTTAAAGAGGGCTTAGCAGACATAGCTCGAATATCTGTTACATAATCCCTTCTGAATGAATTTTAATTGATTTCATAATGAACATTTATTGCAATCAGCTTATTAAATGATTAATTTGAGAATTATTATTTTATTTTCTAATGAGTGAATTCGAAGCTGATATAGTTAAATGGTGTCTGCAGTTTATCATCTTTAAATTGTCTCTAGGGACGTCTGCTTATTTCGGCCTTCATCAGTTTGGCATCGAATGAGAGCATTTGCAGTATCTTCAACTTAACCAGCGGAATAGAATTTATCCGACCAATGCTAACTCCTAGCTATTTGAGAATATAATTTGTAGTTGCCCTAAAATACTTTATCATGAATATCTCAGTATCACAGACTTCGACTTCATTATGCAGCCAGCCTTATAGTTTCGCGGGTGGTAAAGTTGCACGGTCTCCAAATAACAATACAAAGAAACTTCCTAAAGATCTGTGGATATCCTGCTGTGATTCTATGAAGTAGTAGAAGTGGTGTATAAATTCAGTAACTCAATGGATTAACGTTTATTTCTCAATATTCTCGGGAGAAATCAAAGAAGTTTAAAAGACATCAGTGAATAAAGTTGTTTAGAGAGGAATTAATAATAAAGAAGAGAAAATAAAATCAATTCGGTCAGCCAACTCTTTACTCGACCTTGAGAGGAAAAATTGCACGAGAACTGCTGAGAACACTTGAGACATGAGAATGTTGAATTGCTGATGATGCTCATGATAACGATTTGATGTAAAATAAGTGATTTTGTTGAAACAGAAGAGTTGAACTTATAAACAATCCTCAAACTTAAAATGACACCAACAGAAGAAATAAAAAACAGTAAGTTAAATGCCAGTTGCCCAACTATTCTTTAATGTTATCAAAATTAAAGAAAAAAAAACTATAAATATCTAATTTTAATGCGCTATTTGAAATGTCCGATGAATGTAGGCTGATTTCAAGCCCAACAGCGTGATTAATTTGAGAAAGAAAAAGAAATGGCTCTCTGAAACATTCGAATCCAACCTTTGCCATTGGGGCAGCTTAATTTGACTGATGAACCAGCAGGAGTCTTTGGCAAGTGGAACTGTGTCTCATTACGTCCAGTGCAAGACGGTGTTTCCATCTGCGTGGTGGCTGTCTGAGTCGTGTGTTCGTTAAGGGCGGGAGTAGTGAGGCTTGTGGGATGAGAAATGGTGTAAGCAGTACTTGGTACTACCGTGCTTTTCGAGGTTGCTACAAGTAAACCAGACGAACATGTTTAAATTCTCAGCTGAAAAATAACTATAATATTAACGTAAGTAGGGTTAATAGGTAAGCGAGAGTTACTAGTATTGACATGCAGTGTACAGACGTACCCCAGGTCGATGTTTTGCTTGATTTCAGGGTCTACGATCGGCTTACTTTGGAAACCGAGAAAATATTTTATGTGTTTTTTTTTATAATCCTATGACATCATTAAATTTGCATAAGAAAGCGGTGTAAAGGCAAGTAAACATAATTGACCTATTGTCATTGACATTGGAGTGCTTACAAGAGGCTCTGTTACCATGCACCTAATGATGTAAGGTGCTGGTGGATTCGAAGGATGGATAGTTTATCGATGTNCCTATTGTCATTGACATTGGAGTGCTTACAAGAGGCTCTGTTACCATGCACCTAATGATGTAAGGTGCTGGTGGATTCGAAGGATGGATAGTTTATCGATGTTACAGAAGTAACTGAAGTAAGGGGTACATCTGTTTATGTGAGGTTTAACAATCAACTCCACCATACCTGTCCGGCACTCATACTGAACTGTTATATATTTTGGCGTCCTAGGACATGGGTCATTAAGTTCGTCAACGTTGGTGGGAACGGAGCAATTCAATCGGTCGTGGCACCTAGAAAGTCCAAATGAAGATTATCATGCACACTTCGGTTCAGCCGTTTAACATGCAGGAAAGTAACAATGCAACATGACTCACTCACGTTACAAACGATTGAATTGTAAGGATAGAAATTGTTAGACAAACATTGCAATTCCTTGCGACCACTTGACCCAAAGGCAACGCACTTTAAATCTCGTTCGAAAGGAGTGCGCGAGATTGTTGCCAACCACGTAAGACAATAGTTAATCAACAATCCAATAAGAACATCATCAACCGAGCGTCAAATCGGACCTTTAAAATTTTAAAACAGACCTTGAGATAAATGCAATGATTTCGTTCATTACTAAATGTAATTATTATTACTTTTACATACGCATGAAAGTACTAGCCTTAAGCTGTACAAAACTTGTTACAATATTTCGCTGCCAAGTTGCTTAAGTTACTGTCCTTCAGAACATGAAAGGAAGAAAGATGGAATAATACAAAGTAATTTTTCGAAAGAAGACCATTAGAAGTACGGATAAGATGATGCCAGAACTAGGTGCTTTGTGAAAATAGGACCTATTCCAGGTATGTGGTCGCACGATCTGACAATAGCTGAACTCTAAGAAGGTTCTAAATAAAGGGAGTGAGGTAAAACAGGAATCATTAAAGTGAGTAGAACATCAAGAAGTAGATATACTTGAAGGATCAACCTGACACTTATCACTCACAACTACACATCTAACATATGCGTGAATCTAAAATTCCCAAGAGACTACTGTTGGAAAGGATTCTTTCATTTCTATCCACGAGTGTCTGAAATAAAGGACGCAAGTAAATGATGATATGATGATGATGATGATGATGATGATGATGATATGCAAATTAGAGGACCACACAAGGACTTAAAAAAGATTGAGAACATAGAACTTCACGCTGCATGCGAGATTAGGGCATCCGATGCATAACCACGACTTGATAGGGACAGCAAGGTGAGTGAGCTGATTGTACCTGAACATTGGAGCGGAAAATTTATTCGTGTTAAATCGACCCCAGTGATCCAAGTTCAACAAAGGTTAGTATTCATCGACCAGTAAAAACATGCTTAACAGGTCTCAGTTAAAACATAAACTTTATTCTAGTAAACTCCTTCGTGGATGTGGAAGTTAGTCATTGTGAAAGCATAGGAAGCCTGTAGATAGTGTCGATACTTGTAGAAATACTTACTATCTGTACAGTTGTACTCGACTTCAAGATATTTCACTATACGTGGACAGGGATCCGAGTACAACTCATTGCTAGCAGTGACGTTGCACTGATTCGAATTATTGCACCTGTCCAATTCGCAACAAGAACTTACTTTAGGAAATGATTCAAGTTGTTAAGTTAATTTTAATAAAATTACGAATTGTTTATCAAGTTCTATAAACCTAATCTGCTAAAACCATCATTGGAAAACAGTGAAATTGACAGGACATTAACAAAAACAAGCAACATAAACCAAAACATAATAAACTACATTATTCATCTTTCAGCATAATCAGACAATTGATCTCATGAATTATTGTTTTGAGAAATTCAAAAAATGATGAGCCCTCCAGCAATCTTCCTTTTAAGATGATCCATGTCTTCAACATTAAATTGATAAATACATGCATATCTGCCATACATCAAAATACAAGTTGTTTTTAAACACCCATCCTCAAAAGGAAATAATCTGCCACTGCATAGTTTAAAGCCACTTTTACGATAAAAAAAGTGTTGAATTATGGAATTATCGTAATCATATCAACTGACACCAAGCACAATGCACCACAAAAATCAACTATTGTTGCTGTTATTCACTCATAAGAACAGAATCCATGGATTTACATTGTAATTTGAAAAAGCACTTAAAAACATGGTGATTTGACTTCCAGAGTGTTGAACTTTAACTGGGTTCCAAGATGAGAGCAATTTGATGAAATTTATTAACAAAATGAATGTTGAAACCAATCAATTTAAGCAACCAGCAACACTGATTCAACCTCACAGAAACCAGTTTGACTAATATGATATTAAATTAAGATGATCAAACCGGTTTTAATAATTATTAAATTATGATAAATGAGTAAAAATAATCCTACGTCTGATTTACTTAAAAAAAATTAACAGTAGTACAATAAGGTTGAGCATGGAAAATATTGTACCAAGATGTGATCAACAGTTAGCAAACCAATCAATATCTTTCTATTTGTCCAATGATAAAGCTATTCAGCACAAATAAACTAACTTTTCAGAAACCACGTCGAGTGCATTGAGGGAGTAGCATCCACTCTCCCAATTGTCAGTGCTTCCATCAGTGGCACAGGTCACTTTGTCTCTCCTTCCATAAAATACTTTCACAATATGGATCAGTTGTCCCTCTGAACAATTTAAATATGCCACCTCCCCCTCACATGCCAACACCAACATTCCTTCTTCTGCAGATACAAATGCACATTACGGATCCTTTACGTCTCGCACAAACGAAGCAACTCGGTCGTTCAAACGTATCATAATATTTTTAATAAATTGTAGTTAATCATAAATAATGTTCAATCATTCATTACAATATCATTACATTCCATGGCTAAAAAAATGTAAATTTAAATTTAAAGATATAACCCACCTTCATCTTCAGTCATGATTGATATTACAAAACAACATAATAATGTGGCACAAATCTTTTTAACCTTCATCTGCAGAGAATAATTGATGAATGAGAATTTGGAACATAAAATATATTTCATTGACACCAGGTTTATCCATGCTCCTCAAGACATCAAACCAAGTTCCAAAAATATTGATATGGAATTAAATGTTTCTTTATCCAATATTCCCTTTTATTTAAATACTTTCAACTTCCTATCCAATTCCTATTACATTTCTTATGTTTGAAAAAGATGGCAGAGTACTCAACATGTATTAAGGTCCACTTGAAACGTGTTTGCAAACATCACAAAAATGTCAATGATTGTTAGCAACAGCCAAAATTCAGTATTTATTATTCCAAAATATGGAAAATGAATGCTCAAATAGTTCAAAAATATGGGCAAATGAAGCAAAATTTAAAAATCTAATTTGTTAAAAGAAACTAAAGAAATATTTCATGTTGTTACTTAGCAATTGTTGAACTACAAATTGCCACCATTTAGGACAACAGTTGTTGTGTCAACTCAACAAACTGCCAAAACACAGATGAATAGCAAAATTAGAGGCTCCCTTTGGCATCAGTTATGATCTTATAAGACTAACCCAGGAGAAGGCTAATGTTTCAAGTTGTAAATTTAAATATTTCTTAATTTAAAGTGACAAGAAGTTTAAAAATCTAAGAAATCAAAAAGAAGTAGAAGGTAGAAAAACTTCAAAACCCACTTTAGCAGAATTTTTTCATGTGATCCATAAACTTCTTTTTCAAAGCAGAAAACGAAGCAGCAACAAAAATCACGTTATCGAGGAAACTAGAACATAAACAGAATAAATTGTTCTTAAGTTCGAGGAATGTCAAACGCCTTTATCCACCAAGATGTGTCTTTAAGCCGAAGCTCTAAGCAGCGAATAAATAACCTTTGTGTCGCATGCGGTGCTTAGCTGTATCATGCCGATACGTCGACGTACTCGTTCCATGCTTGTATTTGTCCCTATTTCTATCACTTCCTTCTCGAATTTACATGCTCCTTTCTGTTTTTATTCAACAAGATCATTTCACTGTGGAAAGTAGAATTTCCAAATCCACAACTTGACTTGGTTCAAAGTTAATTTAATAACACAAATAGTTGTGAAGTAAGCACATGCCTCGAACCGGTGTCACCAATAAAAAAAAATGACAAATGAATTACAAATAGCTTTTGAATTCATTCAGGGGACTAACAAAGCAATTACAAGACGCATAATTAAAGGGAAGTGCAGACGGTCCCACAGATTTACTACTAGGGGCATTTCAACAACAATTGTTTCAGGTAATAGATACATGCGTCATGCATTTTATGTAATAAAATATTATTATTACGATGGATTCCAATTACATCAATTAAGAGACAGATGGTGTCATCAGAGTGTGAAGTCCCATTGATCAACCAAAATGACAATAAGTTAACTCGTATTTGGCGTCATATGACAACGTCATGCAACCCTTTGTTTTTGGTATTATTATATTTACGATTGTTTATGATTTTATTATATTTTTACGATGGTTGTTACTACTCCACGATCTTTTACATTGCTAATGTTTATTTTCTGACATAATCCAGAAATAAATTAAATTCATTACAATAGCAATGGATCAAAAACAAATGTGTACGATGTGGATCCTACTCAGGGCCGCCTACAGAAATTTCGTGCACCTAGGCAGAGTAGCCACGGGCCCCTGGGCACCTGCCCTACTCTCGGCGGCCCTGTTCCTATTACATGACCAAACCAAATGTATTGAGTTATGACTAATTATTTGACATATTTTGTTAACAGACCGAATACAAATAACCAAGACAGTGATTCTCAAGAGTATTTTGAGATAAGAACTAAAAGTAAAAGCTTAAACGCCTTGTTGCCTGTTAAGGTAATCCACGAAATGAATCGAGGTATGACTTGACTTGTTGACTCATGCTCTTTAATGGTCGACTTTTGATTATTCATCCATTCTAATTTCTTCCTTTATTGTTCGACATAACTGATTACATCAGCTAACCTCAAATTACTCGTAGAATCGTGAAAGATTACCTTAAAACTTTCTAATGTAAATTTTCTCGTTAATAATTACCTTAAAAGAAGCGAAAGTGATGTAATTACAAATTTTACGGACATTAGTGCATTCAATGCACTCTGCGCGTTGTAGCCGTATGCGTGTCGGGGATTTACACAGAAATTTGTAACAGGAGGGCTAATCAAGAGCCGGGAGGTGCGTCTCCCCAACTGGCTGCAGACTTGACCAAGGTCTTCATTTGATGAACTCTTTTTGCATTGCCAAGGCCAAATTGAACTAACCTCTTAAAAGTCCATCCAACATTTTCTGTCATAAAGAATGCAGATTGTTCGTCATTAAATACTAACATAGATTTCAATTTAAAGTCATGTTCAAGGTCGCCTAAGAAAATATTGAAGTCTGTCTATTCGTGACCAATGGTGTTCAGGAGCCTCAGTCTCTGAGTATTTGAAACTTCATCCTCATTAAGATGATTTTAAACTTCAGGATTCTATTTTTTTTAAGGAAAATAAAAGTTACTTCATAAATAATGACGATAATTAACTACAATTCATAATTCGTTGCACGATTTGATAACTTGGTATGGAAAATTCAATTTTCGAGAAACAAATGCCAAACCATATAAATATTTCATAATTTTATTTACATTCACATGAAAAAGTCAAATATTTTAAAACAACTTAAATATCACGTCAGCCTTACTCTTGGTTCACTTCTGCGTCATGAATTCTAAGTCATGTTTGTCCTTACATATTCGGCTTCATATAAAAACCCATCTTCAATTCGATATCCTTCTCCTTCATCTGCCTTATCAGTTCTTCTAATTTCATCACCTAAGTTAGACATCTGTCCAAAGAGATGTCATCTCTACCCCTGACAAAAATTCGACGCTCTATCAAATTGGAATAAACCCTCGAGGGGTTGATGAGGATTATTGTAACGTTAGTTTTGCAGCTCATTGCTACAGGTCCATTTCTGAAGGAGCTGTGAGTGCCATTTTCTTTGAAATCATGGAATATCTCAGAGAACGGCACCTTGCAAAGGGGACAAGTGCTGTTCATGGCGAACCAACGTTTGATGCACTCGAAGCAGAAACGATGACTGCAGACGTCAGTTGTACTGAGGTTGTTGATGTGGTCCAAGCATATGACGCACGGATCGTCAGGCATGTCGTCGCTTGAGTTGACATTGTGTTGATTTGAATTCGGCATGTTTGGTGTGAAATGTTTTGATACAAACGACTGTGGTGAATTGAGGTTGTTGAATTTTTGTTTTTGTGGCTGATACGTCACAGGTGATGTAAGTTATTACCAGACAATGAATTAGTTCATGGAACGATTTTGAATGTGGTCGCTCGACAGTGTCGCATTAAAAAAGATGTTAAATATTAAATATCAAATTATAAATCATTTTAATTAATTTTAAATATTATTTTTTAAATAAAACCACAAAAGTAATAAAAGAAGGGCACAAATTTTTAATTATTTATTAAATATATAATTAATTTAACTTCTATTTCACCATTTTACAGGTATTTATATTATCATTTATAAAATCCTTGAGAGATTGATATATAATAACATAGGTTTTCGGATAATTCCTTGATTCATAATTAAAAAGTAATAACTCTAGAGGCTGTAATTTTATGCATTCATATTATTTATACAATAAAAATTATCAATCTAAAAAGATTTTAAATAACATTTAATTATGTTTTAAAGGTTAAAAAAATACTGCAAACTAATAACAACATTAATAATAACAAAATACAATAACCTTTGACTTATGGTAACATGTTTTTCAGAGTTACAAAATACAATGGTAATGAGGACAGCTGTCTAGATTCTCTTCAAAGGTGATTAGAACTTACATCATCATCATCATAGACGTCATCGTCATCATAATCATTAGTTTAATCGGTTCATTTCACCGCTAACGCTCGACGTGTCAACATCTCCCGAGAAGCACTCTTGCAAAACTTGAAAGCCAAGCACGCTGGTCAGAGTTACCCTTGCCAGGTGTGCGGCAAAATATTGAAGAGCGGGCACTACCTCAGCATCCATCTGCTCATCCACAAGAATCAAAAGGAATTCAAGTGCGATT
>MPNW01000202.1:320146-382395 GCA_011800805.1 Hirudo medicinalis | reverse complement strand
GGTGAGTGGAGATGATGATGATGATGATTGATGGATGATGATGATGATGATGATGATGATGATGATGATGATGATGATGATGATGATGATGATGATGATGATGACGACGACGATGACGATGACGATGATAATCATCATAATATTAGGACGTTATTGTTAGTTATGCTTTCATATTAGCAATAAAACAGATTCAAATGTTATCGTTTAACAAGAGAATCAGTATTTCAGCGATCACTGCAGGTAAACGAGTGTCACCTTGCAGGTGGAATGCAGTTGATCAGGTGTTACAGTCGCTTCTCCAAACAAATGAGAACATGTTCCCAGGCATTCGATGCTTATTATCCACTCTACGTTGTCGAACATCAGTCCAGTGCCTGCAGGTAATTGAGTGAATAAATATATTATTATTATTATTATTCATTTACTTATTATTATTATTCAATTATTTATTTATTAATCATACAGTATTGCAGTCATTTAGAGAATAAATATGTCCTTATTCGGTTACTTAAACAGCATTACAGTTTGCTTTACAGAATGTAGTGTTACATTTTTTTCAAAGGCCTCGCCATTTATTCAATTCTTTCAAAGACAACAAAATAAATAACAAGAATGATTTTTACAAAAAATAAAAATAATTTCAATAAAAACTAAAATATTCCAAATTAAAATCTCCATGACAGCATGCGAGTGGATCACTTGAGCAATCCAGGTGTGTCAGGTACAACTTCCTTCTGGAAGGAAATGATTGTCATTTTTTTGAAATATTTGTACCTCGCATGCTGTTGCTTTATCAATGAATCGATTTAGTAATTAAAAATAATTAGTAAATATTCATTTTATGTATTTTTAAGTAATTACTTTCAGAATTTATAATATTAATTAGTCAAGTTATCGGGATTAAAAATTAATTTGTTTTCCGATAATTTGAAATAAATTGAAATCCATGTAAATGTGAAAGACAAATTCTCCAATTGCACTAAACTGTAGAACTGATCAATCACAAGCTCTCAAATGTAATTCCTCCTTCAAATTCCTCTCACAGAGTCCTGAACAGCGCCATCAACTGCCTCCTCCAGATCGAGCAGGAAATCACAGACACCTGCAGAAACCCCATCTGGAGTGCCGACTTCCACATGGCCTACATTCGACCTCTGGTTCACAGGTCGCAAAACTCCAGCTATCACCTAAAGTGTCCGATAAACTCCAACCTAAGGGACATCCACTTTCCTGGAGCCAGTCTTTCCAGCAGTAGCATATCAGGGTTGAGTCTCGTGGCAAAGTGCATCCTCTTCCTCAAACTTGCTTCTGAAGCATGCTGAGGAGGAACTCAGGAGAAGAAACATCCATCCATCAGCCACAGAGACCACATCATTTTCACCGCTGCCCGAGTCCAATCGTGCAAATGACTTGGATTTCGGTGATGATAATGATCGCCCAGCATGACTTTGATTAATTAATGGTGATTATTCTAATTAATTTTCATCTCGGTCTTACGATATAATTATCATCAGCAACAAGATAGTAAATGTCAGTGATGTTACCACTGCCCAGGGCCGCCGAAGGGGGAGTGGTAAAAAGTCCAAGGGACCGGATTTTCTAAGGGGGTCTGCCCGGGTTTTTAAGTATTAAAATTGCAATCATGACTTTTTTTCTTTTCCATCACCAAATTGACGTAAAATAGGAATAGAAATTTGTCGGCGGCCCTGCCACTGTCCGACAATCACGATCAGATGTAAATACTCCCTATTATTACAATACCATTACTATTATTTTACTGTCATATCCACCACCACAGCAGACAAGTGCCTATGCCAGAATAAACATAGAAATGAAAGACCGACATGAACAAGGACATGTTTTATTGCATTCAAAATCACCATTTACAACCGAGCGAGGAATGATTTTCAAATGGTGATGGCTTTGTGAGATGGCTTTTCGAATACTTTCTTTTTGTACCTCCTCTGTCTCCTGCAACAACAGTCGTTTGGTTTCATTTCCAGTTTAACAATAAATTTTATTTGAAGATAGCAACATAGAACATGTTTATATTTAAACTAATCTGCACTGGATGTTTGCAAGATATTTTCACATAATGAATTCAATTGACACGATTTTAATTGTCACGTAAATATGTAATTAATTAATTATGCAGGAATTTTGTTTAGTTGTCTCAGTGAAATGAAACTTTTATGTATAATTTACAATGCTACAATGTAAATGTTTTAAGTCATTATAATATTAAATAAGTATGAAGTAAATGTTTTAAGTCATCTTAATAATGAATATATCTAGTGCAATAAATAATTTTAACAGACTTCTTTGGTTCCCCCTTGGCAACTGCTGGAGCCATGCTTCTTCTTTGGATGCTTGAGACAAGATCCCTCAAGATGTGTCCCTCGGGCTACAAAGTTAATTGTTAATATATTTTAATTAATTAGTAAAAAGAGGCTGCATCTAATTATTTTTTTTTTAAATTATGTAAGCTTATAAAGATCTAAAAACATCTTAAGAAGTTAATATTATCATTATTAATGGTTACAATTATTACAACTAAGCAGATGATCACCTTAAGATTCCTCAAGGAATCTGAGATCTCGTCCGACAACTTGAGGTCGATGTCAGGCTCCTGAAACCTGGTTCTCCCCAGTTTCTTTGGGAGGTTCTTCCTCTTTTCAGCTTCAAACCTCCTCCAAGATTGTCTGATGGCCTGTTTCATCTCTTCCTGCCTAATCTTCTTCTTGGCTGTGTTTATCCTGATGGAAGTCATCTCTTTAAAATTTTGGATTTTCATATTTATATAAATTAGCTTTTATAAATAATTCAAAATTTTCATCCTGAATTAAATGATAAAATATTTTTACTTGAACTTCTCAGCCTCTTTCAACTTCTTTTCCTTCTCCATCTTCAACCTCTTCTCCTCCAATTTCCTTTCTTTCATCTTCTTTCTCTCCTTCTCAGTCTTCTTATCCTCACGTCTTACTGGAGGATTGTGTGAGACCTTGATAACTCCCTCATCTTCATCTTCTTCCTCTTCCTCCTCATCTTCCTTGTCAGCCACTAATCCAGGTATAAACTGACCAGCAGACATTTCATCCAACCATGTTTCCTGAAAAGACATCCTGTCCGCTCAGCAACATCAGATTATGTTGTAAGACTGCATCATCATTGATTTTAAATAAGTTGTTTATTTTTAAATTAATATATAAAATAATTTAATGCTCAAACTAATTACTGTTGCTAATAAAACTAACAGAATGATGAATTTCATAAACACATCGACGAACGCCAGACCATCTTCATATAATTGTTAGACAACCAAACTTGATAATCTTTGCAAGACATGCACCGCTATTATTGTTGTTATTATTATTATTATTGGCAGGAAATGATTGATGCAAAATTACCAGAGTTGGTGCTTGATTCCTCAGAGGGAACATTCTATCTGTCGCATTCACAATCTTCAGTTCCTTCTTCTCCTTTTCTTCTTCAACTTCAAATGCTTTCATGATGAGATCCTTGGGTGAAATGGCATTAAATTATTAAATGTAAGAGCAATGTAATTCAGCAGATTAGAGATTAGATTGGAATATAAAAGTGAAAAATAACCTCGTGATCGTCGGATGACGGGTTGTACGAAGTTCCTGGCAGTGGGATGGGAATGGCTCGGTTCTCGTTCGGTTTCTTTCCAAAGTGTGGAGGAGGCTGCCCAAAAACATTAAACGTCGATGTTTTTATATAAATAAACACGCTGGCTCAAAACAACTTATGACAAAGTGAAGATATTATCAAGATTTTATCCTCATTTTGAAGTCTCAATCCAAATAATTTCAACCATTAAATCCTAATTGTATTTGCTTTACCAACAGTTTTAACATTGTACCTGCTACCAAATACAATCAATCAAGTTGAATAGGATATAAACTTGCCTTAACACGAATTTCTTTGCAAACCCTTTTGCCATGTTCTGTGAAATCATTTGTTGGATTGCTGGCAGACTCTAAAGACCAATTCAGATTTCAAAAAATAAGTTGTGCACTTATTTATTTCCAAATAAGCAATTCTGTATGATATACTCAACAGTAACATACTTGGTGCACCCCAAATATCAAAAAAATTTGTTTTCGAATTCCTGTCTTTATCATCGTCTTCCTCCTCCTCCTCAATTTTGACTTTTATGGGGAGTGTTAATTTTGGTTTTGCAACTGTTGCTTTTGGTTTGTTTGGAGCAGGATGCCTGGTGAATTTAAATTTACAAAAGTTGTGACTAACGATCTTTGGGAGGTAAATGTAATTTAAAATATTGTTGTCAAAAGTTAACCTGATTGGCTTAATGTGGTCATCAAGAGATGGAGGAAAATGACTTTTCATTATAACATCTTTGCTTATTTTTCTTCTTTTTGAGGCCGTTTCTATGCCAAAATCAATTATTCGATAAATTCTACGATAGCAGGAATTGAAATGCAAAACAAATATAACAAAAATAATTCATATCACATTCTAAAATGAATTAAGATATAAAATAATTTCAAGAGAAATCACCTTTAATCTCTTCCTGGTTGGTTGAGAATAGATTTTGTATATCTTGGTCATTTGCAAAACTTCTTGAAAATTATGTTTATCATAAGAATAAGTAATGTATCACTGTATCACATTAAAAAATAAATCAAACACAAATAACGTTTTTTTACAAAATTGTATTAAAAATCCATTAAACTTTGTTGAAAAAGATAATGAATAAGCTGCTTGTAACAGTTTTAGCTTAGAGCAATGTATCTAGCTTAAAAATGTAAACATTAAATCATTAGCTACGCACATTGCAGGACATTGCACAAGCATTCACAATTTGTGAAAAAACGCACTTCCAATTAAATGTCATGTATTAATCGCCCTTTGAGGTTGAGTTGTAATATGGTGTCGTTAATGATTTATTTTTAAAAAATCACTAAAGGTTTTATAAAGTCAATTATCACTTCCCCAGCCATGTAAATGAACTCACCCCAATCTTTCTTCTATCCTTTTATCTTGAAAGTACTCCCCAACTTCTTTTACTAAGACATGCTTGCGCCAAGCCGATTTTCTTTTTTTGCTTATTCTTCGTTTGGGCCTCGGCTTTGCTCCTTCCATCGTAGTTACAGATTAAAATTCTTATTTTTCAACCGCACGTGTAAGTTATAAACAAAGAATTACTGCAGTAAGAATGACAAAAATATTATAGGTATAGATATGTAATAATGCATAAATATAAATTTTTAAGTGTCATAATTTTTAAGAGATTGTTTTTAATTTTTTTAATGTTTATTAAAAATATAATTATGCTCTCTTGTCTGACACAAGATATCAACGAATCATATGATTTCTCGTGTACACAAACAAGGAAGAGGGGACTTATCTAGTAGATTTTTAGTGAATATGAATCCGCGGAGGAAATTGTTTATCATTTTATTTTTATTTGCACAAGTTGGGTTCATATGGAGCCTCTCCACAGGGATAAGGTCTGGTGGTGTAGAAAGTTTCTCTAATAAAGTTGAAATAAGAAGACGCAGGGATGCTTCAACTAATTTAACGTCCCCTGAAAGAGAAGATGAGAAGCTTTGCGTAAATTTCACGATGGAAAAACAACAATTTATGAAATCACATGTTAAAGAGGTTAGAAATGGTATTTATATTTCTTGGGATTTTGCTGCTTTACTCTGAAGCATTCATAATGTAAAGTAATATTACATAAATGTAGTTCGATGAATGAGGTAATTTTTAATTATTCACCTTCATTGCCTTTTTTAGAATTGTTTCAACTATTGAAAAGTAATTTTCTTTTAGAAAAAATTTTTCCTGGATCAGGTACAATTTGCCATCTAAATGATAAATGATTGGAATGGTCGTTGTTGGGGCATTACGACATGTTTTACGATAATGATTCAGAATGATTGGATGATTTCACCTGCTGCTTCTTGTTGATGCTAATCTTGTACACATAGCAGATCTTGTATTTGGACCTATTTATCAGTTACTGTAGTTATCTTCTTATTTTTTTGTGATTTGATAATTTCGGTTTGAAGTAGCATGAAACTTTCTACATTGAATTGATTTTCCATTTTAACATTTAGCTCATTGCAGCAAGCAATTATTCATTAGAGTGTGGCAAATATCAACCTTAGCATGGCATTTGCATGATATTTTAAATGAATGTTACTCACAAATTTTTGGTTATTACATTTATTTTCAATTTGCAAATTATATTAATAACTCATCTTATTTCTGTTCTTTAAATTTTAAATTCCTTCTTTTAGCAAGACTTTTTATATCCAAAATGACTGAATTTAAGATGTAAAGATGTTGGTTTTGCTTGCCATCTAAATCTGGATCCTGAGTCTGAAAAATTTTTGAAAAATTCATTTGAAATGTTCTTTCAACAAGTTGAGGAAATGATTTAAGCTGATTTAAATTCTTAATTAATTATTCATGGACATTATAACATACATCATTATAATATGTTAATGTACTAATAATGAATCTATTCAAAATCATCTCAATATCTTAATTCTAGACCCATCTCAATAAGACTGGCAATTCTATTCAATTGGCTTGGACGGGAAAACATCACGAGGTGCATTGGAAGTATTCTTTATTAAATTATTATTGTTGATTTTATTGTTGTTGTTGTTGCTATCATTGTTGTTTATATCAGGTATTGTTATTTTTTCATCATCATGTTATCATTATCATCATTATTATTACGAATATTAGCGACTAAAAAATTGTTTGCTGATAATATTTGCCATTCTTAAGTTGTAGGGATTATAAAATCATATCGAATCTTTTGTGAAATAATTATTTCAAGGGATTCATTTGAAAATGTTACAGAAAATTGTTGCACTCACGTCGGACGACAAAAGTTCAACCTTATATTTGAGGTGATCAGCATATATTATTATTACAATAATAATGACTACAATGTATAATAGATTCAGTTTGATCATGAATTTAAATTATTAAAGCTTACTTCAGCAAAAACTGAATTTTTTTACAAGGTTGATCATTGATTTCCATGATTCATGCATATTCATAAGTTATAATTTATTCTTCCTTTCGCAATGAATAAAAAGTTGAAATGTTTTCCAGTTCGTCGGGCGCAGGAGAAGCATTCCAAGACATCTCTGGGAGGTTGAATGTCTCGATGGATGGAAACGTGATGAACGTCATCAAGCATCCTAATGACCCTGAACTGGTGATGCATATATAGATAGATACATATATGGATAGATTTTCCATAACTCTTGAGTTTATCTTTTGTCAATTGTCTTGCACTTGCATAATGTGATTCCTGACTATTAGTGCTATTGGTGATTGTTACTGGTAAGGATGCAGACAACTTTATCAAATAGTAAAGAAATTACACTACAATAAGCTGAACCGAGTTACTTTTAAGTTAATAAGTGTGAATAGTTATGTTTTGATTACTTTTCATTTGAAATGATGACCTGAGTTCAATGATGCCTTACATCCATATAAGGTTTACCTGGTGGGCAGTAGTTCGCCAACAGAGAGCGCTCTTTACATATCGACCGACGGCTCGGGCCATTACGCCTCTGTCAAGCCCCGCTTTCTGATATCCATCAATCCCGGCTTCATTTTCCACCCCAACAAAACAGAACGTATGATGGCTTATGATGCCTTTAGCAAGGTTTGGAAATTTCATTGCAAATTTATTATTTTCTCAATGTCACAAGAATTTACATGTAATTACATGGTTTCAAACTGCATTGGATTGAATCATTATTTATTATTGTTATTATTAGCTATTTAGTATATATTTATTTATTATAATTAGTTATTTATTTATTATTATTACTTATTTATTTATTATACATTTAGTTATTTATTATTTAGATGAATAGTTACTTATTTTTAACAATATTTATGAATATCTTAATGTTTCAGAATTTATATCTGACAAAAGATAAAGGTTTCACTTGGGAGAATATTTCTTCAAATGTGATCTCAGCTAAGTGGTAATAATTTGATAACTTCATAACAGCTTCAAGACAAGTTTCGTGAATAAATTTATGTTATGCGGTCAATTTAAAAGATAATGATATTATGTAAATATTGTGCTGCACTAATTAAAGGATGTGACCAGCATGCAAGACAGCATTTACTTTAAATTTCAGTTCATTTTTGGAGTTCAGAGGAACTTTTGTTATCCATTTCCATAGTGCTCCTTACCAGTGGCACTTGATATGGATAGATAAGCCCACCGAGCATTGATGGATAGATACATACATAGACATGTGCAAATAAATAGATACATAAGTAGATACAAAGATATGTAAATGCAATGAAGGCATGCAACCCATGAGATAACATGAGATAATCACCTTAATTTGCCCACTATTAGCTTGACAAAATATAATAAAATCATCTTACGTTATTTCACGTGTTCATGAAATCAACATCGTTCATAATTTTAGGAGTCAAAATGAGAAAAATCCGGATGACATCTACGTTATTGTCAACGATGATGCTAAGGAAACTTTCTTTGGTTTCTGTAAGAATCAAGTTCATTTTTTATTTATAAACTGAATTATAAATTGTTGATTAATTATTTGTATATACAATGTTTTTGAGCTTGCTTACCACTATTTGTGGAGCAAATATTGGCATAGGAATGAAATTGCTTCTTAACCCTTGGCTTTTATATCATTTAAAGCATCTCTGACCCTAACCACATGCACCATATAAATTAAATATTATTATTATAATCATCGTGAACATTAGCTTACAGCACTGTGTAAATTAACTATTATCATCATCATCATCATCATCATGAATATTGGCAAGAGAGTTCACCCAATCACCTTTGAAATAGCATCATGCTCTTATTCTTGCCTTCTTTGACAAATGGCAATTGCAACTTACTCCTGAAAAATGTCTGGTTTTCTCACTGGTTGGCTGCAAAAGAAGTTTAAATGTGGTTATGGAATCCCCATAAAAAGTATCTTATCGACAGGATTGAACGTATCCAGAGGAGATTTACCAAGGCCATACCCTCCATGGCTTCTCACTTATACATGGATAGACTCAGATTACTTAACCTACCAACTCTTGAATAGCCTCGATTATGGGCTGACCTATCACTTTGCTTCAAGTTATGAAGGGGACTGCTTAATTGCACATCCACCTTCTCTCTCCTACCCTCAACATATTCTAGGACACGAGGTCACAATTTTAAACCAAGAACTGGTAAAATCAGATGTGAAACTACTAAGAATTTCTTCTGTAACCGAGTTGTTAGATCATGGAACTCCCTGCCTGCCGATATTGTAAATTCATCATATGTTTCTCGTTTTGACTTGGCTATTTGTAAACTTAACTTAAATCAGCCTACACCTCAATCTCACCTACAAATAATTTCATTCTTTTTTATGTCCACAAATGAATGTATTTCATTTCTATTTTTGAGCTACAGGGGATTAGTTTAGTTTTTGCTCAAATTTGTGCATTTCTATTTTCTTAAGTTCACTCGGCCATGTAAGAGGTCGAATGACCCTTTGACTGAAGTTGATGATAAATAAATAATATAATATAATACTAATATAACACTTCCCATGCTTTTCGAATGCACTTTTAGTCTTGAAAATTCAGAACTTCTTATCACTTTTGCTTTAATCATGACAACTGGAATAACCTTTCATGAAGCATTGTGAATGCACCCAACATCATCCACCATCCAGCACATCTACACTCGAGCCCATTTTAAACAAATATCAATTATCCACATTCCAGTGCTGAAAACGAATCCATTTGAAAACACTTTGAAGAAGTCAGGAGACTTAGGCAAAAGTTGGAATGTTATCAAGAAGGGGATCCATTCATTTGGAGTGGAGGGGAAGTTCATCTATGCTTCAACATACCTCGACCCTGTCAGTTGATAATCATTTCACAATGTTTAATTAATGCAATTTCTCCATCCTGTTAGTTGATAATTAGTTAAATAATTCTCAGAGGGAAGACAGGATACTCGAGGTGTCCACCGATGATGGTATTTCATGGAATCGAGTTCGACTTCCAACTGTCACCTCCGACATGGTTCGTCGATTATCCGTTCGTGATGTGGATTCTTAATTATCCGTTGTTATTAAAAAAAATCATCATTTTACAATTGATGAGATTTGTCTCCATTGATATTGTCATTATTATTAATGTTTGGTCTTGCTGATAAAAATACACATTAAAATAGTGCTTAATACTCTTATTTTTAATTGAAAATTATCATCTGAAATTATTCTTTCTTCCAGTTTTTCTCCATTCTTGATCTAAGTGATGGTCTCATCTTTGTCCATGTTGATGATCCAGGAGGTGGGTGGCTTCTATCTGGTGATGTTGCTGGCTGTCAGCATTTTAAATATATTATTGACCTAAAAATCAATAAAGATGTCGAATCCTAGACTGTGTTTCTGCCGTGCACACATCCAGTTAATCGGTAGCCAAATCAATTATTAGAGAACATGTTTACAAGTAGCTCCTTCTTTACCAACAGACACTGGCAAGGGGGTATTGTACACCTCGGATGCTACGGGAATCGTCTTCTCGGAATCCCTGGCAAACCACCTCTATCCGAACTTCGAGGACATAACGGATTTTTATCCCGTTCGTTCGGCTCCCGGGGTTTTCATGGCCAGTCAATTGATGGAAGACAATGGCATCAGGACTATGATCACCTATAACAGAGGGGCAGAATGGGAGCCTATCAGGAGGCCTGATAGAGGTCCCTGCCAGAATGAAAACTTGGTTTGATGATTGCTTTTGGAGATAAATTCTTGCGATATGTTAATATCATAAGTGAATGACATTAAGTTTATATTTGAAATTATAGATTATTATCCATGATTTATAGTTTTCATTTTTTCATACGTAAAATGAGAGTTTATTTTACTTTGACACACAAACAAACCTTCATAATGCAACCCATTGCAGCCTTGCCACCTGCAGATCCACAATGCTTACAGCATCAAGAGAGGCATCAAAGCAAAACCTCCTCTTAGTTTTCCGAATGCTAAAGGCATCATTTTAGCTCACGGTTGGTCATTAAAGTATTCATTCGGGTGGGGTGGCAAACGACATCCCAGCGGCCCGACAATTTTGTAGGGTCCGCCGGGTCTTAACATATTATAAACAGTTATGCAAAGTTTATAATTCATGCCTTCATAATAATATTACCGCCTCACCTAGTCGACTGCAATGATGAAAAATACTTGCTGATAGTGATTCTAACATGTGACATGGAAGTGATTCTAAAAGCCTTTTCTGCATAAAAATAAGGGTAGTTTAGGCTGCTGTATGCAGGGCCCAGAATTTCTGCATTCATTAAGCGAATTCGTAATTATGAAAACGTGTGTTAATTAAAAATAGAAAATAATTATTTGTTCGTAAATGTCAGACTGCCTAACGAGATTTAATTAATGCTCTTACCAGCCCATGTAGCTGATTCCCTGCAGATGTCCCCACCGGACGTTTATGTGTCGAGAGATGGCGGACACACCTGGCATTTCGTGAGTGTTTCCATGTTGATAAGAAATTAATTCTAATCATTCGTTAAGTCAAACTTAGTCGCTAATAACTTCATTAACTCTGAATTCATTATGTTATGAAATGTTTAATCATGACTAATCATGATGAGCATTTATTGTTTCGACTGCTGCAGCAATTTGCCTTGTCAATAGGCTCTTGAAAATAAAGTCACCCTGGTTTATTTCTTAATTGCCTCAAATTCCTTTCTAATTTTAATGTGCAGTGCTAGTAAAAAGGTTGCTATCCTATCCTACAGTCCCTATTTTTGCAATAACTTAAGTTTAAAACAGCATACAAAGCTCAAATTTAGAAGAAATGTTATTCGCTTTGATTAAGAATTAAGCATAAATTCCACAAATAACCATTTTTTTGCATAGAAATATTATTACGACAGTCCTCAAACAAATGCATAAATTTCAGTGGTTTGGCAAAAAATTTATTTAAAACCAAATAAAATAATATTTCAATAGGATGTTATCCCTTCTTCCTTGGAAATAACATCTATGTGCCTATTTTTCATGGAGGAAATCAGTGTTTTGATGATGTTTTCATCCAGGTGTCTCCAGGCAGTCCAAATTGCTTCTTTTAAATCATATTGATGTCTGCTGCCATAAACTGATCTTGAAAGAAGACCCCCAAACATTTTCAATTGGATTCAAGTCGGGGGAACATGCAGGCCAATCCATAACCTGCATGTTGGACTCCTGGAAAAATGCTCTTGTTGCCTTCGAAACGTGAATTGGAGCGATCTCCAACTGAGAAATGTGAATCTTGCTGAAATTCATGTTCTTTTGTTTCAACAAAAGGAAGGAGATGATCCTTGAGCATTTGGGTGTATTTCTGAGAGTCCTGCCTTCCTTTCAAAAGCACCAACTCAGTCTTCCCAAATGCTGAAATTCCTCCCTAGACCATTACAGAACCTCCTCCATGTTTCCTGCTAAAACAACATCTTTTTCTTTTCTGAGTTAAAATTCAGTATTTATAATCATCTGGCCCATCTAGGTTGAATTTTTTCTCATCTGAGAATACCATGCATTCCCACCTTTCATTATAATTGATCATCTGTTTGGCCCAGAGGAGACGTTTTTCCTTGTGATGGTTTTTCAACACCGGAGCCCGCTTTCTCATCTCGTACTTCAGCCGTCCACTTGAATTAAGATAGTTGGAGATTGTCCTCACATGGTCATCCAAATCCAACTTGTCTTTTAGCTGCTTACAAGAATATTCTCCTCGTGAAGCCTCCTTGATGAGTCTCTGACTCTGTTTTGAGAGTTTTTCGGTCTTCCTCCCACATACTTCTTCCCATATGAATCTGGATCATCTAAAAAACATTTTACGACACTTCTTGATCTATTCAATTCCTTAGCAATTTTTCTTATTGAATAGTTTGCCTTCCTGAAGGCCACAATTTGTCCTCTTTCTTCTGTCAGACCTGCCTTCTTGCCCATGATGAAGTGAATGCAAAAGAAAGTTTTATATTTATTTATTTATTTGTTTAAAGTCTGTTGCATGACCAAGATGATTTGGATTAAAGAAAGTTTTTAATTTCATACCCTTTATATAGCTTTCTTAATGATAATTTAATGTTTCATCTTTCCAACGAGCTTAAAATGGAAGCGGTCGTAATAATATTTCTAAGCCAAAAGTCGTTCATTTGCATAATTTACAAGAACCATTGACCCACGTGAAAGGAAATTTTACAAGGTGCTTTTAAATGACGATTTATTTAATTGCTGAAAATTTCAGCAAGATATGTTAATTTATGTGGAAGTTATAAAAAAAAGTGGGTATGTCATAATAATATTTCTAGCACTGTCATGTTATTAAGCATTGTTGCTTGCATGCTTAACTGTGGTGTAGTAGTGAAATAACCCATTGCAGGCTCTACATGGTCCGCACCACTACACCATCGCGGACAACGGCGGTTTGTTGGTGGCAGTCCCGGCCGACGACGACAAGCCAAAAGTTGTTAAATACTCTGCCAATTCAGGAAGGTCGGAATCCTTGATTAGTTTTTGGAAATATTTGAAGTATTTAAAATATATTTCTTCAATTATTTGTTGATGATATCAAGTTGAAATTAATGTCATGACAAATATGTTAAAGCAATACATGAGGTTAAGTTAATATTTTATTTGTTTAAAAGTATTAGTTCGTAGTATTTTTGCAGGTGTTCCACTTGCGTCATTCCCTTGAAATTGTCGCGATGGGATCAATATCCATATAAGATAATATTGAATTTGAATGTTAATCTTTCTTTGCTTTGAAGGTGTTGGGTGGAACAGTACTTCACAGATGAAGAAATTACTTTCACAGGGCTCATCACCGAACCCTCAAATGCAGACAGCGTGGTTGCCATCTGGGGATACACGGATGATTCCATATGGCACACCTTTGTTCTTAACTTTACCGACCTCGTCAAGGATGAATGTCCGTTGGTTCTAAAATGTTTTAAAATATTTTCCGATTCTATTCTAGGAGACACAATTATCCAGAATTATTGGAATCTAGACCTTTTCAGTATTACATATAATATCTTTTAAAACATAGCTTAAAATAATTGTAATAATCATTAAAAGTTTTAAATAAACTTAAAGAATAAATGATACTCATTAATCAAATGGCTACTAAACACAAACAGGCCGAGATAATGATTACGAGGAGTGGATGCCCCAAGGACATGATGGAGAGAATTGCATTCTGGGGAGGAGAGAGAAGAATCAAAGGATCAAGGAAACATCCTGGTCAGATTCAAATGCATTTCTCAGTGTTAAATGTTTACATAAATTTAACAATGTTTATTTGTCAACCTTTTCTTGGCATTATTTACTTGAATACAAAAGTTTTATTCAGTTCTCGAGCCGTTAAAATTTCTAATTTATAAGCTCACTAAATTTGCAAGCGGTCGTACTTTCCGTCACTCGATGCAAATACAGTGATGCATTATAATTTTAAAAATGCCAAGCGCTCGTGACTTCCTGGTGTGATGGAGTTGTCGAATGTTTTCAGGTGTCGGATCGGCAGAGTTAACCCTCACAAAACCGTCACAGAAAACTGCCCCTGCACGATGGAAGATTACGGATGGTGAGCATTTTTTTATTTTTCAAGAGTCAGATTTTAATTATTTTGTTATTTTTGCTAATAATGTAAATAAATATGTGTTGCTTTGTTACAGTTTAAAAATTATACAAAATAATATTTTATTTGAAATAAAATATGTCCTCAACTCTTATTAATAATAAACTCTAATTAGTAAGAACCTCATAATATCCAAAGTGCACAAGACTCCTTTTAAGCTCAATTTGTTACTTTGCAAATTATTATTATTATTATTCAGAAACTACGTCTTGTAAACTTTGCTTTTTTGCTTTTCTTAAAATCTTTGCTTTTGAACATAGTTTGATTGAATTTCTGTGCACATTCAAAGCAAATCGTAATCATTGCAAAACAACTTTCAGTGACTATGGCTACCTGAAGAAAGATGAAAAATGTGTCAGGGACTCAAAAGTAGGTGAAGTCATTGACATCTGTCGCAGAAATCACAAGGAATCCATTGTGCCTTTGGGGTTTGTTTCTTATGATGTTTAATTAACTCTTCAATTTATGAATAATTTATGACTGGTTGATTTCAACTTTAGTGCTTTATTATTTTATCCAAATGAAAAAAATTTGGAGGATTAGATGTTCCACTCAATAATAAATTAGGTTAAGTGTAATTATGATTGAAAAGTTATGATTATTGGTAATGTTTCTTACCATCTCTCTCATTTAGTCATTTTCATTATCATATCTAGGTGAACTTATTGTTTTTAAAGTCATGATTAAATTTGTTTTAAATTTGCTTACATGCAGTTACCATAAGATACCTGGTGACACCTGTGTTGGTGGCTTTGTACCTGACAAAACAAAATTGATCAACCTTAATATCATCTGTTCTGATGGTGTCTACCTGAAGAAGGGTTCCATCAAAGAAGAAGATGTGAGAATTTATAACTTATCTTATAAATTAACTTATCTTACAGCTTAACTTATATTACAGATTTAACTAAAAGGATTTTGCTTAAGTTATGCATTGCATTGACTTATTTTTGTATGCCATAAATCCGATAGTGGATTGTATGTGATAATGTAATTGATCCACATGAAGGTTAAATTGACTAATTAATTGGCAATATTAAACTCTGTTAATATCAAAACTCAGCTCGAGAAAGTTATGGAAGAATATATGGACTCCAGAAGTCACAAAGTCATGTGGACAATCATTCTAGTTGTTATTTCCATTGCCTTCATGCTAATATTGGTATGGGCAGGAAAGAAGCTGAACAACAAATACAGGTGGGAAATTTATGAGCTACCTGCTATTATTTGTGCTTGACCCTTGGCATCGGGGTTGCGATCTGTGGGCTCGAGAACCCCATAAATCAGAGTTAAAAAGAAGTAAATGCAAATGTTTGTGGAGTATGATCAAAGAAGTATCCTCAATTTATCTTCACATTTAGGAATGTGACCTTCAAATATTCAAGCATAAGGTCAGATGATGATCTGGATAGCAAGCCTGGAGGTGCACACAAGCCATTGGCTACATCGCTCTATGATGACATTTCCTCAGATGAGGTTTGCAAAGATAATAATGACATATGTTGACATATCTAAATGACTTAAAATTAATCTCCTTATAACAAATCCAGGAGGATACCAAAGAGTCCAAAAAAGCACCTCTTAGTGAGAGTGTCACCAATGATGCCCCCCTCACAGGCTTCATCCACCCAAAACTGTTTAACCTTGTTGCTTCAAACCCATCCACAGACATCAACAAAGTGCCTCCAAATGATGAAATGTTGGCCCTCTACGATTCTGATGAGGTTATTCTTTTGATTAAAAAAAAAGCATTTAGTGAGAAGGTGCATCATTCCAATGTAAACACCTAGAAATATATATATATATATATATATATATATATGGGCTTTCTAATTTTCTCTGGTTTTCGTATTTCTTGACAGGATAATGTTAATTGATTTCAAGGCCAGCCAACACAAATGCCAGATTATCAATTTGATAAACTTAGCAACAAGGCTGAATAAGCATTAAATTACTAGCATTGCAAGAAATGTTCGTTGACACTAAATTTCTGCTTATTCCACAGGAGCTGCTCAAATGATGCGATGAACAGGAGTTTTGGTGGGGGTGATCGCTTCCAAGCTTTGTAGATAACTAAGAAAATAATAGTTTTAGTTAGTGTTTAATTTCATCTTTGGATCAGTGTGCACCACACAACGAAGACAATGCAATAATAGAACCCTGTGAACCATGCTTAGTTTTGATTTCAAAACGCTCCATAAACTTTGTATCTTTGACTAGTTCCCCATGTTTTTGTTATGGCTATGAAATTGACCTTTCATAAAAAACCATTTTTGTTTCCTTATTTATCCAAGTGGGTAAAACATCTCATAAAATGCATGGTTGATTTTTAATCCTTGTTGATCTTGTTGACAACTGTGATCTTCCTGGTGACAAGAACCAGGAAATATTCTAAAATATATATGTATTCTCAGACTTTTGTTGATTTTATAGAAATACAATTGGTATACAACAATTCAAGGAATGGTTGAAAATCGATCAACAAATGAACGTCGCATAACAAACAACAACATGATGCAACCAGCGTTTGTAAGACCTGAGCAGTTTTCAGCCTAAGCTGTTTGCTTGGTTATCTTGAGAGTGCAACAACATCACTGGACACATAAGCACCAGAGAAATGATAAAATAACACATTGTTCCCAGAGCAACAGGCTTTAAGGCATGGAAAGTAGAATCAGAACTTATTGGTTCTAATCAAATTCTAATATCGTAGCAACTTGCATGCAACATTTGATTAAACAAATAAATCTCTGACGGTCAAAATATCCAGCAAACGCAAAATTAACTTCAAGTGGTGTGGAAAGTGAAATATATGCAATCATCTGATGATGTTTTGAGCAGATATCGGAAGCCACGCAAAACCTGCTCAACAAAATGATGGCTGGCATCACAAAATAAGAGCAATTTCAAGGCAAAGAAGTTATTTCAAACATGAAAACAACAAAACTACAGTATAAAATTGGAAACTGCAGTCTCAAAAACAAAATTGCCAAAAAGGCTAATTGTGATCATTTGTACAGAAGTAGGCGATTAGTGAATATAAAAATAGAAATTGGGAAGAAAACAAGAGTTGTGGTGAGTAAGGCACGAGGCAACAACTGCACAATAACAATCAATTTGGCTCGAGACTCTTTGGGGAATTTCGGAGAGTGGGCGTCTTCAAGTTCTTGGGAGTTTGCAAACATTCGAACATGTTTAAGGTCGTCACGGGATGCGGGGATAATAAGCTGCCGTTGCAAATGTACGAAGATGGAAACTGAAAAAGGGAAGAGCCGGCCGCGGTCGAGCCCGACTGTCGGTTGGGGCTCTGACCCACGAGAGGGCTGAATGAACTCCAGAAAGTGATGTTTGACAATGGGGTTGCTTGGCCATTGTTAATGAAGGAAATTAGGTTTGGTGTGGCCAGTCCACGATGGTGAAGTTGTGACAGAAACAGTGAGTGCTGGGTAGAGGCAACACCGGTACTGGCACTTGTAGGCAATGTCAGAGGATTTGGTTTATGCTTTGATGTAGATTTCGAACAGTCTTTTCTGTGTTCATTTTTGCCTTCCCAATCTCCCAGGTGAAATTTGCGCTTTGGCTCCATAGGCACCGGTGATTGCGGGGCATCTAAAGCTCTCTTCAACTTCCCTGACAAACAATTGTCTCTTAAGCTCTGCTCATCAAGGGCAGCTCCGCTAGAATTTGATTCCTCTGAAAGTTCAGGCTCTGAAATTTTGATCATCGGGATAATAGTGGAAGTTTTTCTATTTACATTCCCACTTTTGGAAGGTAAGTCGTTGTTGTTGTCATCTGTTGAAACATCATCCATGGAATCCAAATCTGATGGATCGTGATTGACCAGTAACTTTCCAAAATTTTGAAGCATCGAATCCTTCAAAAACTCATTGTCTTTCTTATTTTCTAATGCAATTGATTGAGAATCTTTGATATTAAACACATTGTTGATTGAAGCATTCTCAGTATCCATACCGGTAGATCCAAGATTAAAATCTGATCCCAAAATGCAGGGACTGTTTTGTGGAAGGCCCATCATGAAAGGTATCATGTTTGGAAAAGGCATCGGATGAGAGCAGGGTGCAAAGGTGTGGCCAGCACTGGAAGAGGAAGAAAAAGATGGAAAATTCCAGTTGATGGGCAGCTTGGTCAACTCATTGTTTACTGCAATAAAGAGAGGAGTTGAAGGGGTGATGACAGAGATTCCCAAAGGAGTATGATAAGCAACCATTGGACCCATATTGCTGAATTGGTGGCTGTTGTCTATGATGACACCTTTGTTATTATAACTCGTCACATATGAATAACTGGAAGTTGAACTCGAAGAAGTCATCTTCTGATTGTTGAAGTCCGTGCTGCTGTCGGCAGGAGCTACCACGGGCGATGCAGAGTCCGTCCTCGGATGTTCTCGGTGCGATGAATCTTGCAAAAACTCCTGCTTTATGTTCTGATTGGCTGCAAAGCCAGTTTCCTCATCAAGCAAGTTTTTTAAGCCATCCTTCAGTTCATGCACACCAATTGAAAGATTTAGTTTGGAGACACTGAGATCAACATTATCCTCAAAATCACTGCCTCCATCAGAAATCAAATCCAGAACTTTCTTTGGCAAGTTGACAAACTGGTAGACAAACTTTTTGCCACTGACCTTTTTCATAATATTCTTGTCGTAGTAATATCGAAGAGCTCTGCTCAGCTTGTCGTAGTTCATGCTGGGCTTGTTCTTCCTATCTCCCCAAAGTCTGGCAACTTCCTCTGCATTGAGGAGCTTAAATTCCCCTCTTGGATCAGTCCAATCAATAATGTCCTTGTGCTTCTTGCTGAGCAGAAGCTCTAATAGGAACTGCCAAAGAGTCACATTTGTTTCAATCCCTGAGAAATGAGAATAGCAAGTTAGAAAGAAAACTTGTTATTCTAAAACTGTTCACTTATTAAAGTAATATGCATTGTCTATCAATAAATCAGTGATGCATGATTTTGTGCACGTATTCACACCATTTCATATTACTTCATAAAAACAAAATTTGCTACTATTATTGGAATTAATTATTAGTACTTAATATTAATACCACCGACAACTAGAGCACGGTTACTATTGCCATTACCTAGTGTGCGAGAAAAGTGAAGAGCCATTCACAGCAACAAGAGTTAATCATTAAGGAAGAACCATTTAAGTTCAGTTGTTACAATTCATCACACCAAACAGGATAGTTGGCAATTAACAATCACTTCAAACATAATTTTGAGTGAATCACAGCTCCCACAACTGCTCCAACAATGCAATATTCTAAAGTAAGCCTCCCAAAATACATTTACTTGCTTCGACTTGTTTCCGACGTAAATGATCATTTTAAGTTACCTTGTTTCCATTTTAAGAATTTTATTGCCTCAAAAAATTGAAAATAGCTGCCAATGCAAAAGCATGTAAAACAGCTCAAGGGTCAACCTTTTAGGAAGCTCAGACTGTTATTTACTGTTATGCTATTATTGCCAGTTGTTGTAATTACTAACATGCATTGGTAATGACAATTAATGTAAAAACATGCATATTAATCAATTGATAATATTTTTAATTATAAATTATAATTAAATAAACAACCGATCGAAGACGAGAACGAAGAAAGAAATGAACGTTTTAAGGATGAGGAACAAAAGTCTTTCTTTCAGTCACCTAAGAAAGGAACAGAGAGATGAGGGATTTTCAAAGAGCTCTGCTAATCACGACCAGACGTGGTGCGTCATCTTAAAGATTAACAGAAACTACTCTCCTACGTGCATATTTTAACAACATTTGTTTATGTATTTACTTATTTATGATTTTCCATTCAATATGTAAAACATCAAAATACTGATTCTTGGGCTGCATGAAATGAAATAGTGAAGCATCACATCCCTCATAATTAAGCAGACATGTTTGAATGTTATAATTAGGCAAATCATCTGTTGAAACTAAATGATCTCATTTTTCTTAAGAGCTTCAGAGTGGGAGCAGAAGTACAGGCAGATGACAAATGATTGCAAATGTATGTACAGTGCTGCAACCAACTTCTCCATTTGAATAAGAAAATCATATTTTTTAAATTATTTCAATCTCGTAAGTAAATTTTGAATGACTTCGACATTCAAGTTCAATTTATTTGAATAAACTTTATTAATTAATAACTACAAAGTTACAAATCGGTGACAAACATCTTCGGCTGCAACTTTCTTAACGAAATCGGTCGACTTTGCAGATGGCAAAGCAGGGCGAGTCAAAAGAAATACCGAACGTTCTCGGATTTATTGCAATTGTTAATTTATTGCACGACCATTATTTGTCGCAAATTACTTAAACATACTTATAACATAATATTAAATGAATCGTTGATTGATAATGTTGAAAAAATATTTTGTTTTATGTAGCACGAGCACAAACGCACTTGCGCGCATCTCTCCACAAACAATTCTTGTGTGATGTCATCCAGTCACTTAATTAAAAACAGAAATCTCACCAGCCTCAGAACAACAATGAATGAATGAATGACTGAAAAGTAGTGAATGACTGAAGAGGGAGTGAATAACTCAATGCAACAACAGAAACCAAACAAGTAATCACTTAAGGATGGCAGTTTTTAGAACTCATGAATGTTGTAATAGCTTCGAATGTCCAAAGAAGCCAAATCGATGACAACGTGGAAAGGAAACCTATCCGTTCACAACTAAGTTAACGAAACCGCAACTAAAAGTCCACAAAATACTCAGCTATAAATATTAAACCATCCATAAATAAGTTATAATTCCTTTGTTACATTTTGCAATGCTGATGAATGTACATTTATTGCACAGAGTTGTCTAGCTTTATCATGCTTCATTTTCAATGTAGTAGTTTTTCCTAACTGATTGTTATTATTTTGTACTACTGTGGTTTATCTGGCAGTTGAATCATGTGCTTGCCCTTGCATTGTACAGGTTCTAAAGTGTCGACCTTACATTGTACATGTTCTAAAGTGTTGTCCTTACATTGTATATATTCTAAAGTATTGTCCTTATATCATACATGTTCTAAAACGCTGTCCTTATGTTGTACATGTTCTAAAATGTTGTCCTTACATTGTACATGTTCTAAAATGTTGTCCTTACATTGTACATGTTCTAAAATGTTGTCCTTACATTGTACATGTTCTAAAATGTTGTCCTTACATTGTACATGTTCTAAAATGTTGTCCTTACTGCAAATAAAATGTAAAAAAAGAAGTCAACTACAGCCAATAAATGTCTTGCAGAAGTGAAAACAAGAAAAACAAGCCTAATGTTTATCAACCTCAAAATGACAGTTAATTCAAAATCACTTCATAAACAAGGAATCACCATCGCAATTAGCTGTCTGTTGCAATTCAGTTTATTAAGTTTAATATCTTAGTAAATTATTATGTGATTTTAATATCATTTCTATCAGAAATTTATTGATAAAAAATTTAAATAAATTAAATTTGATAAAAAAAACTAAGTCTAATTATTTCCAAAGAAAGTAAAAGAAAGTAAACCTTTGAAAGAGTTTCTGAAAACATTTGAATAACAGTCCATACTTTGATCTTGAGAGTCCAACATGTTTTCATTTGCAGACATCGATTCTGATTGAACATTCCTCGATCAAGAACTGCCGAAAGAAAACATTGTCATTTAATAATTAATATCACGGTCGCTTTGCGAGTCGTTTCGAAGTTCATTCGATAAATCAGTTAATAAAGCAAATCTTTTCACCATAAATTGTTTTAAACAGAAATAAGATAAGTACAATAATCCAAGAAAATCCAAAAATCTCAGACAATATTTTTGGTTAATATGTTCTAATAGCGCAATTAAATACTTACATTTTAACAAATACAAAGTTTAAATTGAAAGAAAGAGATTATCAATTTGGAGGATAAAGCAAGTTAAAAACACTAAAGTCTATCTAACTTAAACATTAAAAGTAATGTTTCTTGAGTAGTGGACATTTCGCCCCCAACACGTGATTCGCTTAGAGCCGGGAGACATTATAAGAAGGTAATTATCAGAGTCATCCTAACAAGGATGCAACTCGATGTCATCTCTTCTCGGGAGGTTACGTTTAATGAGGCCATAATTACGACATCATACCATCGTCATTGTCTGCAATTGTGCCGAACAGTTACCGGCACTCGAAAATACCATTAATAATCTATTCTTAAACCAATTTGGATTCATTAATAAAATATTATCTGCAAAATAATTCCTAGTGATATGATATATTTATGCAAATGAGGAAGAAGTTGGTGGAGATGTAATTAGCATTAATTATGCTATTTTTATTATTACCAATAACATTAGAAATTTCGTCATTAACAAAGAAGAAAGTTCATGAGATGAAAGCTTTTTATTTAGTATCTCTAATTTAACATTTAGTCAACATTACTACTAGATCATTTGCCTCTATAATAATTTATCAGTTTGCTGTTAATTATTTCTCTTGTGACTTATATCTTATCAGCCATAACTAGTCGGGTAAAGTCTTGCGGCATAAATAAAACTAATAGACAAATGCATAAACCATTTAATGTGATGATTGCTTACAAATGCCATCAAATACTAGCTCACAAGAAGATGTCGGTGTAGCGGAAGTCAATCTAAGACACAAAAAAATAGCACCAGTAGTGAACAGCAATCATCCACCAAGTCCTTCATTATTGCGAACGTAGCACAAATTCCACTTTTCAAAATATTCCGCAGACCGATAACAGGGGCGAAGCGCTACCTTGTGACATTTACCAGATTTAAAGACATAACAAGGCCTCTGTCAAAATATTCCACTACGTTTCATATAAAAGGTGTACTCTCATACTTTTTTGTGGCTTATTAAAAAAAATATATTTAAATAAAAAATAATTGCATTACAGCAAAATTAGATTTTTTAATTTTGTGCCATCATTATGAAAGTTTCAATTTATATTGATTTATAAAATATTACATTTTAAAAACAATAAATGTGTTCAAATAGATAAATAAAATCAGGACTTGACTTAAGAATTTGACATGTTTACCTGTTAAAACAAGCAACAAATATAATTCTAAAATGTGAACAGCAGTGCTGCTGCCTGTCGACACGAATTGAGAAATAATTAAACAAACGACCAAAATCTGATAAAATCCAATAATGTTGACCTGCGGTTTGCTAACCAGTTTGTCATTTAACAACAGATTATAGTAACATCCTAGAGACGTCACTGCTTTCGGTAATACTGGGTTCCTTCCATTAGCCAACTCTAGAGCAGGGGTATTCAGCTACATTTTATGATGAACCTAATTTTTTTATGCCTGTTAACCGAGGACAGGATCATTCTGAAATCGGTAGTTATCATTTATCAGCATGGCATGCACATCAGTTACTTGTGTTCAAACTGCTTTTTATTTTATTACTTGATTTAACAGACATTAGCTTATTCATCTAATGAAGTGAGTGTAACTCTAATGCTTTTGATGTTTTTCGGACATGGCGTCTCTTCCTAACAGGAAATAAAATTATTACAAGGCTCTTAAAAGATGGTTGTTATAATAAGACTGCTTATATGGCTTGAATGTCTTTCAATTGTTTAAGTGATAAAGTTACAATTAATTAGGCGTTATTATTGATGGGTTCTGGAAAGAGGCTTAATGATACTGAAAAGGGTCAAAATTACAACCTTAAAAGACCTGAATTTGTTCATTAGAAGGCCGTTATTTGAATGATCCTGAAAGTTATGGAACAAATTCTTCTCCAGGAAAAACTTTTGGATAAGCTAGTCAGATAGTCAGAGATGTCTTCCATGAACCTTTCAATAAACCTCAACAATAAACTTAAAAAATATGATGAAGTTCGAGGTGCTCAAATTTGGAGAAGTGGTTTTCAGAAGTTTAAGTATCAGAACAAACCATATTTAAAAGGCTCACAATTAAATTGGGCCCAGGAGATACCCAGATAGCATGAAATAGGAATGCCACGTCAGGCCCCTCGCAAAAACCTGTTTGCAAACCGCGGAATGTTGGCTGACTGATAATAAATAAATTGCATATTGTGGGTCGATTGTTTTGTCAACTATTTTCCATTTTTCTTAATTAATGCTGTGTTTTAAACATTAACCCGAAGATAATTAAATGTATTACCTATGGTGAATTCGGAGTTGGACTGGGACTGCGTTTTCTAATGAAAAAAAATGAACTTGAATGTTCCAAATTACTTGTATAATGTTAAAGAGTCTCAGAACATTTTTAAAAAGAATGTCCGAGATGGCTCAGTTATGAAACCGCCATTTCTTCGACTGGTTCATCCGAACTTGTTTTCTAAGAGGGGAAGCAGAATTAATCAAAATACATAAGCAACACTGACCAAGTTTCTATGTCTGCTACTACAAATTGTAAAATGTTAAGATTTTATAGATGTTTCGGACATTTCCAGCATGATAATGTTCCCTTAGACTTTACACATTATAATCAGTTTGATAAATCTATGAATCTAATGCATTCCAGTACATTGTGTAAAAAATTGACCTAAGTGAATCCTGTACATAAGAAGTTATCGTCAAAAAACGTAACTGGGCCATATTTATGAAGCGGACCACTTCACAACCCTTGGCGGTCTGGATGTGACCCGAGGGCCGCCAAGTTGAACACCCCTGCTCTAGAGTCTAGAATGACACTAAAGAATTTGTTTCTTTTTAAATTGGCATTTTTAAATTTATAAACGAAACACTTCACAACCCTTGGCGGTCTGGATGTTACCCGAGGGCCGCCAAGTTGAACACCCCTGCTCTAGAGTCTAGAATGACACAAAAATAATTTGTTTCTTTTTAAATTGGCATTTTTAAATTTACAAAACAAAATGGTTTACTATTTGGTCACATTTCTCAATATTTTATTTGGTTACACCTTACGACTACTTTAGTTTGTTTACACGTAGGGCCGCTACCACTATTTTATGCTGGCAGATACCTGTCTCTCATTGTCCTCTCTTTAGCTAAATTGATAAAGATCAGATAAAGAGCCAAAGCGGTTTGATGTGCTGTCTCGCAAACTAATTCTTTACATTGTTAGAGTTTCATTTCAACTCTGAATAAACAGTGAATATCGATTATATTAGTCTAATTTCGTGGCATATTCTGATCGTACATACGAGAATTAATGTCGTTTTAAAGACACTCGGTTAATTTGGTGACAATTATTTGATATTTAAGTGAAGAAAAAATGAACGGAGCAGAAGTTTTTAAAATATTCTTGGTCGTTATCTCATATTGGTGCATCTCTATATCTTTAGTTTTTGCCAATAAATTTCTTGTCGGAGGAACGGGAGATGCGGATATTTCTCTGTTTGTATCATGGACTCAATGTGTCGCTACTGTTGTGTTTGGAGCCACCATCAGCGTCATCGTCGGCTGCATAAAACCACAATCTGCCTCTAGATGGGGAAACATGATTGATTTAAAAATTTGCAGCCGTGAAGTTGTGCCTCTGATAAAAATGTCCTTTTGTTTTGTTTTCATGCTTGCCTTCAACAATATGTGCCTTAAACAAGTTGGAGTGTCTTTTTACCAGGTCTTCCTAGTTTTCATTTGCTCTAACTTATAATAATATTAAGATTTAAATTTTATGTCAGCACTTGTTTGATCTTTTTATTTTTATCTATAATCCTCTTCAAAAATCTGGGTTACAAATCAATTCTTGTTTCAACAGGTTGCAAGATCAATGACAATAATCTTTGTAGTAATTTTTTCCATTATCATCCTCAAGAAGTCCATCTCCAAAGCTATTGTCTTCTGTTGCATTTTGGTAGCAGGAGGGTTCTTCCTTGGTGTGAGCCAGGAAGGAGCCATGAAAGATTTCTCCCTTAAGGGTGTTATCTATGGAGTCATTTCCAGCATATTTATTGCTCTCACTGGCATATACACCAAACAAGTAATGGCATATTAATTTGCTCCACTTTTCTGACAAGCTCAAGAATTATTTAATTGTGTTAAAAGGCTCTCCCTTTAGTGGAAAAGAATGAGCTGAAGCTGACAATATGGATGAACCTTATGGCATCTGCAATGTTCATTCCCCTGCTTTTTTTGAATGGTGAATATTTGAGTGTTCTTAACTCAGCTCGTCTGGTCACAATGGACTTCTGGGTCTGTCTGACAGTTTCCAGTGTGCTTGGGTTTTCTCTATCATGGATCAGTGCAGTTCAGATCAATGTCACTTCACCAGTTTCTCATCATATCAGTGCTAATTGCAAAGCTATCCTGCAAACCATTCTTGCTGTCATATATTACAAGGAAACCAAAAGCACAATGTGGTGGCTCAGTGTTTGCATGGTTGTGACAGGGGCGTGTGCATATGCAATTAGGAGGTTGGCGGCCTTGAATTTCATTTGGCAAACTTCAGCATTCATCCATTTATGTGATAATATGAATTTTTGGTGACCATGTTCAAATGCATTTCAGATATAAGGAAGAAGAGGCAAACAAACTTCCAACCATTGTAGTTCCTACAGAAAGCAAAGAACCTTTTGCCAAAACTTGAACCAATTTACATTTTGAATCCTAGGGGTATTGTTAATTTATTGATTAGCTTATTGTGCACTTCATTGCTTTCATTGTCACTCTAAAATCACCTCCAACTTTTGTGGGTTATTTTCTCTAGGTAGGTTTTTTTTGCCACCTGGCATTTGATGTTTAGCAAAATTTATATTAAATTAAGCATGTGTCTTGAAGCTACTTTATCATTTTAGTGTACAATGTCATATTTTTGCTCATCAGCTTAGCTACATATCCTTACTACTAATCTGTTCCCATCCATTATTACTACAAACATTCCATGTTTTGCATTACAAATTCATGATTGGATTAGCCAATACAAAATGTGATATCACAAAGTACCTTTGTTCAGTTTCTCAATTTACACAAAACATCTGCTTCAATCAATAACTCAGAACATGTTATATTCATAACACCCCATCTGTCCTTTGAACCTATACTTGAAAACGAGGATGCACCAACCTCAGTTATTTTCTGAGCACATAATTCAAAGATTTGCAAAAACAAGTCAATGAACATTCACATTTCAAAAATACAACTTTTCAAATGAGTTTCAAAGCTGGAATCATCAGAACAGGTTTGCACAAAAATGCATTTAGAACGTCAATGTGATTTTAACAATTTCACACTTTTCTTGAGCATTTTAATACAATCGCACTAAAAATAGATTGTCATCAATCAGTTGATATGAGGTCCCCTATGAATGCATCTTGGCCAGATTGTTGAGCATCAACCATTGCCTCACTATTTCTCTTGTCCATAGCTGCCGGAGTTTCATTTTCCTCCTCGTCATTGAACTGTCCCGAAGTGTCGTAGGTGAACGTGCCACGAGAAAGGTCAACTTCAATTGGAAAAACATCTGCTTTCTGGAGAGCAACGTGGGAATCCGTGTGGTACTTGGCCATGGCAGCTATCAACCGTTGAAGCTGGAATACTATGTCCTGCACTGTGATATCAACTAATTAAAGACTACAGAAATGCAGATTATATTAGATTAACAAGATAATGAAAAAATTGACCCATGTAAATGAAGCTCATTAACAAAAAAAAAACATCAGGAGCTTTCAGTTAACCATTTATATAGCGCCCCTTCCCAAAAGCTCTTGCGGCATTGAATTAAGAATTAAAAATCTATAACAAACAATTAATGTAAAAGATAACTCAGATAAGTATTTTCTAACCATGTTTATTGTCCAACAGCTCCAGTTTGACAAGAACATCAGATCTCATTTTTGCAAACCTCGCTCTGGCTTCCTGCCGACACCTCAACACGAGCCTTGTGAAAAGTATGGCAGCCGTGGAAATTAATGAAATTTTGAAACTCAAATTTATAATTGATTTCTCAACTTGTTATGAATTTGTAAATGTCAACAGTTAGTTTGCATGTGTGATGCACATTGTCCTTCAAATATTCAAACTGAACAACTCTACCTAATATTCATAGGAAATACCTATATTCATAGTTTCCAGTCTCCACCCTGTACAATGATTCATGTATTGCAGCATAACTGTATTCCTCATCATCCATTTCTTTTACTTTAAGGCAATAAGACTGCAAAAATAACTTAATGTTCTTAAATCTATATACTGCTGTTGCAAAATGTCTGCAGGTAGCCTGATGTGTTCAAATAAGCACTAATCAAATTATCGTGTATAAATAAATTTAGTAGAAATACCAAATATTCAAATTTGGCATCCAGGTACTTCTTTACAGTTAGTCTCGTGTCTGGCACAGCTTTGTTTAAGTATGTGTTCATGTCACTTATCATCTGCAAAATTTAGGCATGCACTCTTAATCATAATGTATCAAACATTCAATTTAGAGCAATTACAGGTTTGACTGTTTTGAGCATCACTATGGCATGGCGTTCCACCGTCCTATGTGCCTCCCCAAAAGTGGAGAACACCTCACTGGCTTGTGGTTGAGGTTCTTTAACACCAATGCTTGCAAAAACATCTCCAAATGCTGGATGATAATTGTATTTTATAATATTTAACAAGTTAATGTGTAACTCCTTCAATAAGCCACAACCTTTGTGTGCCTGAGAAAGTTCAAAGAAAGCCATAAGAAGTTTTTTAGTGTGATCCATGAGCGCCCGGTACATTCCCGCCATCTTCTCAAGCTCCTGAAGTTTCTTTACAAGACCATCTGATCAAAAACCAACATCATTCATCACTAATAATAAACATGAGACTACTAAATAAAAAGTTATCCAAAGAGATCATGTAATTAGCTTATATCTTCACAAATAAAATTGTATCATCAAATCCGAGAATGCAGAGAATGAGTTGCAACCATTGCACAAGATGGCTCGGCTGAGGCCAAGGGCATCAGCTGTGCTCGAGTTCATTGACTCCACTACTCTATGTTTAACTTTCTTCAAAACTGGAAATAAGGTTTGCTTTGTTTATTTATTAGAAGATGGAAATGGTCACTATAAATTCTCACATATTAAATGAATTAAACACAAAAATACGTGATACTGACTTAAGTCCAGTGTCTTTCCTTGTTTAGGATCAGCATGAAGTTTGTTATAATTTATCACCACGCTCCCCTTTGATTTAAATAAACAAATATTGTTAAAATGCACAATTTACATAAGTTACACATGCAAATACATTTTAATGAAGTGAAACACCTTAATTCCTTGGATCATCCTTGCAACTTCAACTTTGGTTCTTCCTTTCACAGAAGTTCCATTTATCCCTGTCAGTTCATCTCCTGAAGCTAATGTTCCATCTCTGGCTGCTGGAGTATTGTCAAATACCTGCACTACATACAGGCAGGGGCAAAATGGTGCACCACCTCCGATGCTTATGCCCACAAGATTTTGATCATCTTTTTGCAGCGTGACACTTCCTGACGTAACTGACATCCCCCTGAAAATATAAATTTCACCTTGAGCATGCAATATAAATATGGAAATAATCAACAGTCTCTCCATTCAGTCAAGCAAGTGCTTAAAAAGAACAAACATTTTGTCTTCCTCCAAATAATATTCATCGCCATAATCGTACATATTCGCGGTAATTGCCGGCAAAGGCTAAAATAGAGCTACGTAGAGTCTGGTAAACAAACTAAATGCGTATTTCTAAAGCGCTTTATATAAACCTTCATTGACAATGACATGTTTATTATGATCTTTCATACTCAAAGCAAAAGTTCGCATAGTATATAGAGTATACAAAAGTATCTAGGAGAGGCCATCCTAATCACGCCAAGCACCACTTCTCGTTCAGATCAAGATACATTCAACAAAGTAAATGTGTTAATTCTCCATTCATTGGTCAAACTGTCAGCTTTTCCTCAGCTAAGTTTAATCAAGCCCAAGCAAAATTAATGCATGAAAATATTTAACCAATATTAGAGCTTAAGAATATTAAAAAAAACTTATCTTTTTATACGGTTCTATCCGAATTGCCATTGTTCACTTTTTTTTCACTGCATCCCTTTAAATTACATTTGTATTTGTTTGAAATTCGAATAAAGAATGAAAAACGGAGAAACATCAAAACGTAAGAATAAGAATCTCCCTTCGATGATAAAAAATGGTGACAGCAAGAAGCACCTACTTTTATGCTTTGCCCTCCTATTCTGGAACCAATAGAGAACCTGTCTATTGGTTAAACCTGTTTCTTCCACGAGTTTTTTCTTTCTTTCAGGTACCAAAAAAGAATGTTCGTTGAATGCATCTTCCAAAGCTTTCTTTTGCGAAGCTGTATAAACGGTCCTATATCTCTCTTTTTTCGTAGATGAATTAGCTTTTCTTGCATAAGGGTGAGCTGCTTCAAAATACGAAATGGTTATAATATTGAAAAAAAGCGATTATATTATGTAGAGAAATGCAGTAAGACCAACCAGGGACTTTTTCGTTTGATTTACAAATCCCATGCTGGTCCATATTGGGGATTTCCTCCTTAACAACTCTTGTAGAAGGATCGCACTCATTGAACAAATATGGATTCATTCCATTCCCAACAAGAGGCATGTGATTGTAAGTTTCATTCTGCACTGTCGCCTGAGGAAAAGGAGAAGGGACAGTTTGCTGAATGTATCTTTGCTGATACGGACCGTAATGCTGCAAGGGCTGAACATAAGGCTGTGGCCGCGTATTGAAAGGAACTTGTTGAAGATGATGATTTGTAGTGAAGTATCTTCTATCGATCATAGGCAGACAGCACTGAAATCCATGATACTGCCCAGAAATGTGTCCTCCGTGATATCCACTAAACTGATGCTCTGCAAAACTTTTAGCAAAATCATGAGACAAATTAGACTGATACGACCTATCATACTGATCCATCATGTTGTCCACGTTTAGTTCGGAAAGTGTTCACTCTGACAATCGACTGAAACAATGTCATTAAAGAATTTTTAGCTTTATATATAGACTAGAAATTATGAAACCCAGTTAATTAATTTATTATATGAACATCCCTCGTTTTCATTGGCGCGCTTCTGAATATTGAACTTCCGGACACAAGCCAGGCGTTTGCTCTCTTACTTAACATTCGCCTTTATGTTGTAAGAGATTGCGCAAGTTCTTCCTGCAACTTTTTTTTTATCATTAGCTGAACTCATCACAGTGTTAAACTGTTCTATTATAGGGACCTAGTGCAAGACTTTTTCTTGTGCAGCTTGTGTAATACGTCCAACTCCTTCTAATAAATTACAAATATCGCTAGAGTCGCTGGTTACGATCAGACTTAAAATGATAAATTGTCAATTAGATGAAAATTATGTTAGATAGATAAAAACAAATTGATAATATTCCAACAAAGAATTCAATTATTTGCAAAACAAGGATGGAGTGAAAATAAATAAATACTATATTCAAGAGAACTTTCCTCATATCAAAAGTTAATAGTGTGTATTAAAATTGGCATTTTTAAGAGCTAGTGAAAAAACTTCCTCTTCTATTGTAAATCCCTTAAGCTTAAGTAATAATTGAATATGAATAAATAAAAATGCTTATTCATGAGGAATTTAATAAAATGAATATAATCACTTAAAAAAGACTTTTGAGTCTTAAAGTTCAATGTCGACGTTTAAGGTGTTAGCTTGCAATTTTTTCCCCATGTAATTTTCTAAAATGCGATAACGAGTAGTCTCGAAAATGTTTTTCGTATTGAACTTCAGATCAAAATATATTATAATAATATTCACTTTGTAAAATGTGCACGGTCTTAATTGGTTTTGTATTGGAATATCTCATTATTAAGAATATCCTTTTTTTTTAAATTTGTATTTTGTCGTAAATCAAGCTGACCCTTGAGACACAAGGCAGTCGCGTGCTCCTGACATAACCTACTCATTGATGTTGTAAAGATTAGGTAATTTCTTCCTTATTCAATTTTACTTGATAGCACCAGTCACACATTCTGAATATAATAATTTATTGAAGATTGGCAGACAGAGTCAATCAGATGGCATGTATTACAATAAAAGAATTCAAAGATTTTGAAAAGAAAACATGATGGTGGACAAGTGATTATTAGAATAAGGTTTTAATCGGTCAGATCTTATTCTGATCGTGAGAATGAGCTCACGGATGACCTGAGATCAAGATGGATGACGATGACCTGCAAGCTGAAGTAGAAGTGCCACATATCCATTTCAAATTATTGAGCGGCAAGGTTTAACGTTTCTGTTTAACACAGCACGGCTTCCACATTAAAATTAAAAAACAAATATCAGAAAAGAAATCGTCTTGAAGCTCATGTCGCTGTCATAACATAAAGGCGAACCATTTCTGCGTCGCGCAAGTCATTCACGATGAAAAACCGATTCATTTTGTCAATCCCGAGCTTTCGGCACAACGCTTGGAGAAGGATAAAGTGCGAAACCGAATATTCATTTAAAGGGGTCATTGGCGTTTGTTGGTCCAGCTTCACGGACGTTCCCTACAACCGGTTGGATGAAACGAGAACCACAGCTATTTGTATATGAATTTATCCAATCTTTTAAGTGCTTTACGTATCGCCCAGACATTTATATCCCAATCACCCGGCCAAATATATCTATCTCCCCATGGGCGCTACCTGGTGGCAGGACTGATGAAAAACATTCCATTTAACTTTTAACACTCCGTTTATTCGTAATGGGAATTTCTAACAAAGAAGACATAAACAATTACAATGTCGAAACGAAACCGGGGCAAACTAATGATGACGGACGACAACATTTATAACAAATCAATACAGTAATATTAATAATAATTGCAATTCTCTGATATAAGCGATAATGATTAACATCGACGACAATGAGTAATTAAGAATAGTGCAATTTGGCAAGTGGAACATAATAGTAAGAGAATCTCCAGTATTGAGTATGAAGGTACATGTTTTGAGAGCATATCAGATCTCAAGGTATGGTTGAATTAGCAGCTGACTTGCAGATATCCTACTCTAGCTACCAAGACATCCACAATAAGACTCAACTAACAACTTCTCAATTGTCCTCCAAAGCAATACAAAAATAGATTCATCTCTTCAACTTCTTCGGGATAAAAACAAAATATACAAGTCTTGCTCAATGAGTAAAAAAAAAAAAAACTTCTGGCAGTTGCTAAGGAAACAGACAAGATACCACTACCTTCTCAAGAGATGAGTGACTTCAAAGAAGGGCAGGGCATTGATAGGGAGAAAGCAACGTCAGTCTTCAAAAGAGACAGATTGAAATGATAAAATTCAAAGTCCAATATTCAACCAATTCTGCAGCTGTAAAAGTAGAGATAGTTCACTCCCATTGGCGAGATGCTTCCCGATGTCGGCTCAAATATATCGAAAGTCAAGAAACCGTTCGAATGGCATTTACTGAAAGTTCTGATACGTTCCATAGTATACATTCTTTTCTAAGGTTATTATAACATTTTGCTTGTGATTCTTCAAATCAAATATCCTGACACTGAAAGGTCAGCATCGCCTGGTGCTATTCACTCAACGTATGAGCACATTGGGACCACTAATTGCAAGAGCAGCAATAAAAATATTCTCCAAAGCACATCTAAATATCCTACTTTCTAATCTTTCCAGGAACAAATTCAAGAGTGCAAAATAGGAGATTGTATGAGAATTTAAGGTTTAAAAAAATAATAACTTAATTATATGCTTTAAAATAATTTAAATTTACAATCGGCAAAATTAGAAATATTAGCTGAAAATGAAGAAACGTAGCATTAATAGCGGTGATGACGATCATTCTAAGCAGAACTAGGAACAAAAACCCAACTAAGGGCATGTGACGCAATCATAACTTTTCGTTGTTGTTGTTGTTGTTGAAATTCGTTTCCATGGTAACCGTCAATTAGCTGGAATAGGTTCATCGTTTCTCTTTTTCATCTTCACCAAAGATTTCCTTCACCTGCATGGACGTGGCACGCAGTTATTAATGGAATTTTCAACTATTAATGGCATCGTCAGAATAAATCAATAAGAAACAACAATGAACGTTCAACAAATTTCAAGTGGAATGAGAAGAATCCTTAGAGGTGTTGAAGCATTACCACCTAATGCCTTATCATCCATAACGTGAAAGCAGTCATACAGGCCAAGGGTGCTCATTAATGTCATAGTAACAATAGTGATAATAGGAATAGGACCACTATACTTTAAGTAGCGAAATGCATTCATAGGTGCTGAGGCATTTATGAAGCGCCAGTACTCAGTCTGTACTCAGAGGTGTTGCAAATCTCGAGGGTACCAAGGTTAGGTTGCAACCATAAAACATCCCAACCGTTCGTGTAATAGTTTAATAGTTGAACCACACAACAATCAGTAATCAAGCAAAAATTACTAAAAAATCATGAAAAAATAAAAAAATAGTTGGGCTAATGTTAATATACATTATAGTAACTTATATCTCAAACATTTACGGACAGACAAGGAGCGTTACTAAGAAATATAGCAAGTAATATATATTTTATTTATTTAATAGAAGAGGAAGTAACCTGCTGTTCATAGAAGTCGATGTTCCTCTTCATGACCTCGACGCACGGACCCATGACTCTCTCGAACGCAGCCACATCCAGAACTTAAGAAAAATAAGGACTGAACAAAAGCAAACACAACCGTAACAACGTAAGAGGTGTGCAACAGTGCCAACCAACATACAAATATTTCAGAGTTGTAATAAACTGGGCTATTAGCACTCCAATGCACTTCAATTTCTTCGAGGCAATATGGTTTGATATTCATTAAGCGTTATTGTAGAATAATTATTTGCTGAAAACAAAAATTTTATTCAATCCTACAACGTTTCCATATTCATGAGGCATCTTAATTAGAGTCCATGATTCGCTTAACTGATGATTAAGATGGAAATATCTCAGATTTTATGAAAAATTTGAAATTCGAAAAATACAGAACACTTCAAAACGCATGTCAGTGTCTCCACAGCAACTCAATCACTAAAACTAGTCACGAAAAAGAGCAACCTGCACATCTGACATTGGTGATGGCATAGGCCGTCGCAGCCCTTGGTTTGTGCGTTACGAGGGCCAACTCTGCAATTTAAGACGTCAGACTGTTTCAAACGTTTCTCATTATGTGACTACTATTTTTATTCCGATTGAGACGCAATAAATTATTCTCGGAGGAGCGTGAAAACCGATGATCAAGAGAGATGCAATAAAATTCTTAAAAAAACCGTTTACGATTCGACAAGAAAATGCATCTGTCATTCAAGACACAAGAACCCACCTCCAAAATAGCAACCTTTGGTACATTTTGTGATTTCCTTTTCATTTTGTCCAGCCTGAAAATTAATTGGAATTAATTATTCGCAAGTCTTAACACCAGGTGGGAAAACAATTCGGAATCCATGACTTAGAATCGTTCTTAGAGTCTAATCTGATCATTTAAATTAATGTCTCATGTCACCTCCTTCAAGTCGTTATTTCGTTAACAACTGTTCTAAAAGTCTTGCGAAACTGGAATTCTAATTTCGATGCTCGATGTGGGGCATTAAATCGATAATCCTCGCAGAATATTCGCACTACGCAGTAGTTATGTACTCACTTAGACGGAAATGATAGAAGGTCAGATGATTAGAAAAATTGGGCTTACATTCAAATTGCCTGAGAATATTAATATATTGCCACTTCAGCCAGTTTTCTCTCCTCATAAATTATTTCATCTCTCTGACTACAATAATCTCTACCCTAATTTCTCAGGCTAAAGATACTAACATCATCACCATCACCAACGTCATCATCGTTATTTTCATCACCATCGTAAACACTCCTTCGATGTATTGTCTGGAGTTAGTTTTAGTGACTCAAAAAAAACTAGCTAAAGTGAACGAATGAAAATCAGAACAAACAGAGTGATGGTCAGTAGATGGAAGATAAGTTGATTTATTCACTGCACGCAGTCTGCAAACCTTCAAACACAAACGTCCACCGATGGAATTGAATGTAATTACGGGACACGTAGTGCCACTTCAGACGCTGACGAAGGCAGGAAGGAAGTGGATCATAAAGAAATCTTTATGGCTGCAGACTCAACACCACTTTTCCAGAGTAAAAAGGTTTTGCAAGAGTGAACAATCACGTCATTTACATAAAAAAAAACCATTTAGAAGAACCACTCAAAGGAACAGGTACTACATGAGGAACATAAGTTGATTGCCAACCTTCTGCTTCATGCTGATCTTTACTTCCCCATCTTCGACGAAGTACATGCAGTCAGCAGTATCGCCCTGAAGAAGTGATTTTAAATAATCATTAAGGTAGTAGAGGCTTTAATTCATTAAAATCAAATAAAAAAAATTACTTGTTTTGCAATAAATTTAAATGTCGTTCATTCAATATTAAAGACACGATTTATCTACCATCGTCCATCCTACTTAACCAGCAATGCAAAGGCATTAAATTCAGTTAGGAATCGATAATCTCTTATTAACTGAAAATGTTAGCAAAACTTGAAATGACTGAAAATCAAGTGTCAGGTGTCATTGTCATTGTAACTCCCGATGTATCTGCAGGAAAAAGGATTCAATGGAGCTTTTACCGTGGATTTTAATAGCCCTGTTTCTTTTTCCTATTCAAACAGATCCATGCAGCAATGAAGGTTGCATGGATCTGATATGATGATGAGAATGATATCGGAGGATTTAGAGAGTTGAGTGAAGGGAGAGCGGAAGAGGCCTTTCGCACAAATATCGCCAACAGAAGGAAGGATAAAACCGCCACGGGCAAAACGTGCTCTTAACAGATTTAATGAAAGAAATGCGATTTGTAGAATCATGTCTCCGATCGTGCGTTCGCGGCATGTTGAGACGTAAATGAGCGATACCTCGGAAGATGATAAGAGTGTGACAGCCGCCCTTCGTATATAAAAAGAAAATGTAACACAAAATAACCAATATGACCATATATAACCAGTGAGAGCCTTCGATAAATGCATCTGAGAAGTTAAGGGATGTTTATGAGTGGAATAAACGACAGGGACACAAATCTGAACAACATGTGCGGTCCTTCCTCTGAGAACATCGGGCGTTACTTGCATAAACAAAAGGTTACCGCTTTCTTAATGAGAGGACTCTCTTATTGAGTCAGTGCACGAACGTCTCCTCAAAAAGATGGAAAAGTCCAGATCACTATTGAAGGGGAGTTCAGATCAAAGAAAGCATGGAATAAAGGAATAATCAAAACTCTTGTCAAATATTTGCTAAGAAAAACTTAAGCATCAGAGTTTGTGCTGCCCATACGAGATTATCTCGACTCTTAATAAACTTGAAACACAATTTCACGAATCCGAACCAATTGCGAGCGAACATTTATGTAGGAATTTTTCAATGCAAACATTGATTCCATCTGAACTTCCATTTTGGGATTTTTCGATTCAGACGGACTTAGATGAGTTGAACGAAATAAGAAACATTCCGAAATGATGACTTCTCAATTGAGGATTGCTGGATTCGAAACACCGCTCTAATCGAAGAAAGAATGCAATTCTAATCAGAAGTTTCGGTTAATGGAAGTATTGTGAATGCATTTCCATTTAACTGGAGTAAAACTAAATCCTACCTAAACGTCCCATCAACTCAATCTTGATTCTCAACAGTTGTTCAATTTCTTTTATTCCACACTTTTCTCATTTTACGCCTTTGTGGCGAAATGCGTGGTCCAGCGATAGACTTTCTTCTTTTCGAATATCGAAATGAATCACTTTTCAAAACTAACGAAGGACTTGCGAAGCTTTCAATTATTTCCACTCACGCAGCGATTAACAGACATTTTACTCGCATTTCAAAGGCCAATCATTTTTCTTCTGAAAATCGACATTTCTTACTTTTTCATCTCCAATTTTTTTTTACATGATTTATCAAGTTTTACTTTATAATTCACAAATAATTTCTCATTTCATCAGAACATTAAGAAAATTTATAACACTTCAGAGCAATCGGGAGTGGAATATTAGCTGTCGATAAGGCATGGCACAACACTAGGTGAAACTAATTTGCACCTACAGAATCACTTCCATTCATCTCAGTTTCACGCTCCTCCGGTCTCTCAGCATTGCAAGTCTCAGCGTGAAAAGCTTGATAAATTCTTAAAAGCAGATTTTCAATGATGAATAGCGCACTTTCAAATGAAATACCCTTGCAAGGTAAAAGTAGAAAATGAAGGAATTAAAGGAAACGTCGCATCCGTTCGATCATTCCTTCCTTATTGAAACTCATTCAACCTCCGTCTTTAATAAGTCGTAAGGCTGTCTGCCATTATCCCTTGGCCGATGGGCACGATGCAATTAAGGTGTAATTTATTTTAATAATTCACGTCGTAAACAACCCAGGTGCACTTAACCAACACTCCCTCCAGCATTCATTTATCACATGATATTCTTATGAATATTCATTCTACAAGTAAACGACATAATTAATATTAACGACGTAATTAATATTAACGAAATAATTAATATTAATGACATAACTATTATTATTATTGTTATTATTATTATTATTAACGACATAATAAGCTTTTAATAAAGATGTACAAGGACAATAAAATGACTTTCCATTTATGCCGATGAACGAGCGTTTTGAGGTGGCTGAGTCTTTGACATGTAACTAATCTTTCTGTTCCATTACAGTGCACTGGTTTTTGTATGTTTGTTTGTTTCATAAGTTTGAGACATTAAATAAAGGAATAAATAATGATAAAAATAAATAAGACGTCGTAGGATGTCAATTTGATCATGAAATTTGCAACAGTATTACCTCTAAATCCTTCTTAATTTGTTTGCCTCTCTGTTGAAGGAAGGAAACCCCACATAAATTATTGAAAGCTTATTTCGTTGGAATCCTTAGCAGAGAAAAAGCGCTAAACTTATAAACCAGCATTCCAAAGATAAAATGCCAAATGATGTGGAAGGAATTATCAAAAGTGTGATTCAAATTATTGACAAAATTTAAAATTTCTACAATAATAAAGATATTATAATAATAATAAAGCTGCACTCAATAAGATAAATTGGTAACGACATGCGTGTCCTCCACACAAAGAACATCTTCGTGTCCAGCTTGATGAGAAGACTGGAAAAACGTGACGAGTCTCATCCTATTCTCCCTTTTATGCCGAGTTGTCTCTTTTAAGCTCTTCATTCATTTCCTCTTTTGACTGTTGCCCTTGCTAACAAATCTAGCAATCTAGAGGCTTCACTCATAGCACAGCATACCAAAGGAATAAAGGAACAAATATTATTATTATTATTACTATTATTATTGTTGTTGTTATTGTTATTATTATTATTATCGTTACCATTATCATTATTATTGTTATCGTTATCATTATTATTATTATTGTTGTTGTTGTTATTACTGTTATTAGCAAATATGCCTGAAGTGACACTTTCATGACATCCAGAAACAGATTAAAGTTATTTGAATTCCGAGTTAATAAAACGATGCCTTGGAGGAAATCAAATTTATGATTATTTCCTCGAGATCACAAACAATCCCTAGTATAACTTAAAGGCAGTTTATAAAAGCCAAACACACGCCCTTATGTAAAACACGTTTTATTTGTTAAGACTGACTCATCCTTAAACTCATCCATGCAATAATGGAATTTACTTTTAGACGCGGATCAAAACACACTCATACCTGTTTTATTATAACTTCTCCTGGCTTGAATGTCTTGCTGACCAATGCATCTGCCACGTTCATGCGCTCGTACGCCTGAAAAACAAATCGTTTCAATTTGAAAGTTTCAATCTAAAATATCATGGCATTTCAAAAATGTCAAATTCTGACGTCATAAGAGCATGAAGATTAGTTGTCGAAAGTAAATCAAATCGTTGGAAGCATTGGGTCCGAGTTAGGATTTGTGGATGTTGAGACATTCTCAAATTGAATAAAAAATGGAATGTTGAAACTTTAATCTAATGTTTATTCTGCATTAAGCTCAAATGCACTCAGACAAATGACTTATCCAATGACACAGTGAAAGCATCGATAAGGAAAATAATAATGAAATAACATCGTTTCCTCATAAAACATCCAGCATAATAACTTAACAGAATAATTAACTGGGAATGAACAAAAATACTATTTTAAACGAGTACATTCTTCGCTGAGGCTGATTAAAATGGCTGATTTGATGAGAATATTTGTAAAACTACATAAAATTATTATTTCAATCATCAGAAAAAGAAAGTAACTTCAGAGGCATTTGTTTACTCATTCTTTTTGCCTCCATCATCTTCAATCAATCCAAAAATATCAACCTGGATTAAGTGCCGGATTTAGGCATGGTCGGGATATGCCACTGCACAGGGGCCTCCAACCAAAGAAAACTTTTTTTGCTTGTGGGGGGGCAACAGGAATGGCGCAGAGCCGATATTATCGGATGTACATTCCCAAAAATCTAGGGTTATTCAATCTCCCTTAACCTCTCATTGTTCGAATGAAGTCAAGCACATGAGAAGATAAAATTTCTGAAGATCTCTCAATGTTAATGAGAAAGAACAAGTCACTGATGATGTCATGGATATGCTTTCCATTGACTAAGATAAAGCTAAGTGGCCTTATTAGATTGCCTTATTTCTGGGAGATTTAATGATAAAAATGCTCTAAGGCTTATTTGTTGGCTATCCCAGATTCAATCCTCATCCCCATCCATTAAGTCATTAAGTCCCCATCCAATCCACAAGACTTTATTATAGGCCAAAAGTCAACAACAAAAAATCCAATTATGCGTAGGACTTTTCATAGGAAATGGAAAATGTAAATTAGATTTGAATGTTTTTTGATGCAAAAACTACCTGATAAAATTTAAAATATTCTTATAATACCTGAATAATCCAAATTAGCATGAAAGTATAACGGATGAATGATGAAGATTTGACGACAGGTGCCAAACATATATACCTGGAAACATATCCAGGTATATCTAAAATGCCACTTCAATATAACACCCAAAAATGTTTGGTAACAGGTATGTTTTCATGGTGCATCACTTCTCATGTTCTCAGTTCAAATGAAACGTTTCCATAAAGGAAACTCTTCAGTGTGAAAACATGAAGCCATGTTTTAGTGAGTATCTATTTGAATATTTAAGTTTGTCTGGAGAGTTGTGGCGCAACAAAAATACAAATTTAAACGGGAGCCAATTAGATGCGCATGGAGGCTTCCCCACGAAAGCGAAAGTACAGAAGGAGGGAGTGATAGCACGAATGAAGTGCAGAATTGATACCTTTTAGTACGATGAAATCCCTGACATTCATTCCTTGCACTCTGAACAAATTAAATGACAAAAGTTTTGGAGAGTTGTTTTGTGTCCTTCTACTGATGTGATGACGACTTTGATAACTGCAATTTATTTCCTTGCTCGTAATTCACAGGCTCACAAATACTTGTCGAAAGGTCGCTTGAAAACGATCAAGCATTGATGGCATTTTACGCGGACGACCGAATGGGTCAAAGGTCACCATGCAGTAGTGAAAAATATTGGCATTTACTCACGTCGAGAGTCTTAAGGATGGGAACACTTTCCAAAAGTGACTCGTACATTTTCCTTTTCTTGAAAGCGCTCTTGAGCACTATCCTTCTAAATGTTGAACGATCCTGTTTAACGAATTCATTTCATTTCAATAAAAAGTTCTTAATAATCTACTTTTGAAATAGCTCAGTATTCGTAAAAATGAACTTGAGTAAATTTTATTTTACTTAACATCTTAACTAAAGAACAATGACTCACAATCACGCACAGAGTTTGCAAAATCTAAATACATTTAATTTATTTGTTAATTAATGAATTGCATTTATTATGAATAAAAAAATGTAATGTGCTTCCATATACAAACACAATTTTAACAGTAAAGTGCATTTTCATCAACAGGTCAAAAATACCAGCACATAGCCCTGCACACCCACCATAGCCCAGAGAGATCCAGTAGTAAGGGCGATGATTGTAGCTGCTCTGGGCATATTGTACATCAAAGCCAGCTCTCCAAAGCTACCACGCTCGTCGTAACTTCCTACGACTTTTCCTCCAACTTGGATCTCATATTTCCCTCTGAAAAAGTTTTCATCAATATATGAAGATCTTTCAAGTACTACCACTCAATCAAATATTTCACATGTAAAATCACTTTTTTAACCTTGGTCTCCTTAAAAAGCTATAAATTAATATTAAATTAATGGTAAGTTCAACCAAGGGGGAATAAATGTTATTTGACCTTGAACATCAATATGATGGAATGAAATGATCAATGATTTTATTGTTTCAGTGGCATCAGACGTGATGTGGATAGCACAATTGTTTACCTTTACCAAGGTTACAGAGTGTCATCGTGTAAATGTGGCAAATATTGTTGATGTCTGTACTTGAAAGAAAGTCATGTGATAAATTGTAACATCGGTTTTCATACAATTTAACAAATCGTTGGAGCTTGATCAGACTCATCAAATAAGGAATAAAAAATTTGGGTGCAAGTTTATTTATAAAAATTTCAAATACATTTTTGAAATATGCAGATTCACACTTCAAATAAGTCTTAAATTAGCACACCAATGATTTCAGAAATAAATGCTCCTGTAATGAGAACTAATCAAATTTCCTCCTCCTTTGGTGAAGATATAGTCGCCCGACAACTTTTTATACTTAACTGTTATCCATTTCACTTCAGACTTTTATATGAAAATCTTTAGATAGGGTTATTAATTTGTTTAGTGAGGCCTCAATTAGTACCTGTAGATGAGGAAAAATCAATTAACATGCTTCATTCACCTTCTACCATTCCCTATTCACCTTACATTTATAAGTTCAAAAAACAATGTAGCATTTGGGCATTCATCCTGCTAACAATGTTTAAGTAACAGGAAAGAAAGTAATGGTTCTTGGAAATTGACGCGTGAAAATTTTTGTGGAACATTCCCAGTCATCTGTTCAAGTTAGCGAGCCTAATTGCATCAACTCGTTACGCCCTTTTGACAATAACGACCTCACCAATACTTTGGGGAGAAATAGTAAGTAATTTTATATACTTATATATTTAGATATAGTTCAAACGATAAACAGCCCTGAGTAGAAATACCGAACCGTTTACTGGAGCATTTAAATAACACCTATTTAGGAGGATGTCGGCATTTCATCAAGTTAGATTATTTGCTTATCTTTATTGGCAGCTATCACTTTATCTTCGAATAGAGGAACGCAAGCATCCCCTTCAAGCCTTCTTAATTTTAAATTGCTAATCACAAGGAAACGTGAGGCTAAGGTAGCTTATAAAGTTACAATCTGCTATCAAATGAGTCTCGAATGACTCCAATTGAGTGACTAACTCGCTGAGGTGATCAATCTCAGGTATTATTTTATCATTATTTTCAGGCATTAGAGAGCTATGGCAAATATTTGAGAATGAAAGATATTTCCAATAACCGAATTCACGACGTAATGAAATCAAATATTTGTGGAAACGATGTCTCGATTGTTAACGAATTGAATTAAACTATCAGAACTGCAACAGAATAGAACTGTTACCATTTTATAGATAGCTATCGGTATAAGTTTTGAATGGTCGTGGCACGAACCCTTAGGAGTTGTGGTCTAGGAGTTGATAATTGTTCATGAAGTTCATTAGTAGCATAATTATTATTGCTAGAAGTCATGTAGCTATTCCATCAAGGAATGATCAAGATAGATCCTCCAAACAAGGCAGCAGTGAAGCATTGGTCGATGTCTTAGGATCATATATGTCATATGATGTATTTATTTATTTGATTAAAGTCCGTTGCATAACTAAGATGATTTGGACTTGTGTCATATGATGTCTTACCCTTAGGATAATAAACCACGCAGAACCTAGGTCTAGGTTGAACGTAGGTTGCTTTCGAAAAGGGAATGAAGTGTCCAAGCACAGAAGAAATTCTTTCAAAGTTACGCATTTCTTTTATTCTTGATTTTCCATGAATAAAAAACATGTTTCAGTAGAGGATAAAAATGATGCAATGTTTTCATTGTGATGTTATAACCCTGGCACATAATTAAATTAAATAATTAAAGAATAACTAAATTTATATTGCTACATTTAATCATATTTATAATCTTCTGAAACACAGCTCTGCAGAACTAAATTAAGTTTATAACATCTCAGATTCAAAAATCTCATACCAGTTTCTACAAATCTTACAGTTCCATACAAATGCTCAACTCAATTATTCAGTTTTATTCATTGAATACTTGCTCAATAAACTTAATAGAAAACCTCCCAAGTTTATGTATTGGTTTATTTCTGTATTTGAATGACATTGCAGATGTTCAAAAAAAAAGGTAATGTCATTGACACAAACAATGTGCAATCAAAAAAAGATATGATAATATGCAGATGCTTTCTCTTATTCTACTGCTGGTAACTGGCTGGTTACTGGTCATAATTCTAGAACAGCTATGAACTTGCCGTCAAAGTGCACGAAAGTGTAGGGGATGGACACCCTTACAATGAAGACATAACGAATAGAAGACATAATGAGTAGAAGACTGTGAAGAGATGAAACGATGACTGATTAAAGTTACGCTTGAATGATTTCGAATGGAAGTGGAAGTTATAATTTCTGTCGTATTGCGCTTTTACTTTGGTGATATTTTTATACCATCCTCCGTTTCTTTTCAAATGCCACCATGGATGGTTTCTGAACATTTTCCATTTTCTTCTTTCAATCTTCGCTGGTCGCTGGTCCTTTGTTATTTCAAGTTGAAATTCCCTGTCATTTCATTCCTTGTCAGCTCAACGCTCATCTCTCCCCCCCTTAATTCCAACATCCGGAAAACATACATCAACAAAAGTCATCAATTTTCCTTCCCATTCAGGAAAGCATTCATTCATCAATCATTTATGAGTTACGATTAGATCAGTCAGTGCCTGGATTGCTTTCCCAGCTCGTGAGAATGTGAAATGACTCCTTAGATGGGTCGAATTATTCATTTTCAAAGACAATTTTAAACGAAATTCTGAAACAAACAACAAACATTCCAATGATACATAAATGAGTAATTTTAACAGCGATGAAAGAATACTGAAAGCTGATGGCCAATGCCATTGTTAAAAACAAAGACAAAAACAAATGAGGCTTAAAAAACAAAAATAACCTGAACTTAAAAAGTAAATGGACTAGAATTTAGAATCGTGTCTCATCAATCGTCGTGGATTATATTCTACATCCTCATTATAACGATATGCAAATGAAGAGATGACGGGAATGTCGAATGTCGGTCAAAATAATGGGAACTCTGAGGGAATCACAGATACAACCGTCTGCCATTTGCATCCCTTCACCTCGACAATGAGATCCGATTAATTCAGTCAGTCATTTGGTGTTTTGAATAGAAACATCCAACCAAAAGCAACGAAGTTGTTTTGATAATGAAGGCAGATACAACATGTCCTCATTATGTTAGTCACGATAACACCGTTGTTCTCCATAGTGTGTCATGACAGTTAGATGAATAAATTAACATAAATATAAATAAATTATTATAAACTCACGAATCGATGACGTAGAAGTTGTCTCCATCGTCTCCTTCTTCTATTATCCGTTCGCCTGGTTTTACCTGGAACACCAAGCATCACTTAACTCAATTAATAATCAGTTAACCAACTACTCGAGTTATTTAATAAAACAATCGAGTTGTTAAACGCAAAATAAAAACAATTGTGGATGACACCATCGCTTCCAGTTCAGGCAGAGTATAAAAAGTCTCACAAGTGATAAAAATGACGAAACCGAAGAACACGGCAACGAATGAGTTCATTAATCAATTCAATTCATTCTCCCATCTCATGAACACACTCACGCTTCTTTACTCTGTTCCTTGGGCTCCCGAAAGTTATCTAAAAATTGGACGGTGATATAAAAGAGAAGTAGCAGGTGCTTTTTGCCGATAGGGAGGAGAGATCGTGATTTTAAAAGTTTCATTCCTCTAGAAAATGTCGTTCAAAAAGACGTCTGACAGAATGAGTCACTCGGATGTGCATGCTTCGAAAATGGTGATTGCAAAAGTCAAACCTGCGATTGAAGCTATCGCGCAGGCATTAAGAAGTTCATTGGCTCGTCAAGGAAGGAACGAGCAAATGGAGGCAGCCCCAGCAATCCGATGCAATCAACGGACCACGGAGAACTGCTTCAGTGATTGGGGAGACTTGCATTGAAAAACTCCAAAGATTTGAGATCTTTTTTTCTAAGTATTAAATAAATAACTTATGGAACTTGAATTTCCTATCACATAACGTGACATATGTAAAACCTCTAATACGTTCTCTTCACAAATCACTTTAACCTCTTTGACGAATGGAAATTCTTTTTCAGCTTCAATTGCTGCTGCCTTTCAACTAATCAACGAATCTAAGAATCGACACTCATTTTTTTTCAATCTAATGAATCTCTTTAGAAAGATTTGAACATTTCAAGAGTTTGACAATTTATTATTAACGAAATAACGCTAATTTTTGATTAACCAGATAATTAAGAGTGCTTTCTTAACTTTCACATCTTTAAAGCAAGAATCCCAAAGAACTAGAAACAACTGAAACGACTTCAGCAACAAACATGCATTGATCAGCGTTTCACTTAGAAAGATTTAGAAGTTCATCTGCTTGTCATATTTTCACAGTGTTTGTGAAAAACAACACACAAACATTTCACACAAAGTTTAAAATCTGCCAAAGTGAATCCGATAACGATTTCTTTCTTGGAAGCTAAATCGCAGGAATTCGATGGCTTGGAAAATCAGATTAGTGAATGATGATGATGATGATGACGATGGCTCTGCTGATAAAATAATAGAAATAAAGATAGTGACATGGATACTTGTGGTGGTTAAATGATAAACATGATGAACCCTCCCTCTGCTACATTAATGACATGCCATTGGTGTGCTGAGAGATTTTTGTATCACAAAATGACTGTCACCACGAAATCATAAGATCATAATCAATATTATTAGAATGATAGGAGACTTTCTAACCTTCCATTAGTTTTGGTTTAAAATAACAGACAGGTTTAAACAAGCAGAGAGTTAGAGCCAGGCAAGCAAATGTAATCAGTGATGTACTTGTGGATCAAAAATATGAAAGGATGTCATGACAAATCTAATTAAATGTTCAAAACCAAAGAACTTGTAACAGAACACTAGATGAACAAAATTTCTCACTTTCTTCTCAAACATGGCGTCAATCACGTCTTTCATTTGTTTCTGCATTTAATGAAATGTAAATAAATCAATATTTGATTAATTAAAATATACTCTTACAAACACATATCCTTCCCTAAACATTGGACATGTAATTTGTAAAAATTTGTGTTGTTGAGTAATGACACGATCACACCAGGTTAGGTGTGGGTGCTGTTGATAATGGTTTGTAAAAGTGGTAAAAATTACCTCCTCCAATGACTTGAACAGCAAAATGTTCTTCACTGCATTCTTCAATCGGTCCTCTTGCGCTGCTGTCTTCTTATGAACCACCTGAAAGTACATCATAACCTTGCACCAGCATTATCAGAAGCCCCTCACAGGATCATCTTGGACACGTGGTCAGTACATGTTTTGCAAAAATGCAACAAAGAACAAATAAAAATAATAATGATAATGATGATGATGATGATGATAATAATGATAATAACAATATTAAGAAGAATAATAATATCAATAATGACAACAACAATAACAACAACAATAATAACAATAACAGCAATAACAAAAACAACAACATCCTTAAAGCAAACTTTTTTGCCATAATTTCAAAGTCATATCTTCCACAAAAAACAAGATCTACGAATAAGTTGTACATAAGTCCTGGAATGATGAGATGATTTCACAGCAAACAAATAATGGCATCGCAAAGTTGATATTTTCAACTCAAATACTCAATAACTAAATGTACAGATATACATTGGTGATGTAAATATGAAAATCATTTTAGGCAAGTTTATCCAAGAGGTTCTTTGCCACTTCCAACTGGAATGATTGTGGAAATGAACAAGAGGCCTAAAAAATTACCTCACAAAAATGTGTAGTCCAATTATAAATCCAACAATCACAAAAAATGCTTTTTTCACAAAAATTCTAACACAGACCTAGCCACTCAAAAGAATTTGGCAACTACAAGATCATGATCATGCAGACTTATGCGAGCTTGCCAAAAAAATGGTGAATTCTTGTTTGACTGCCCATCCATTAAATAAATGGTAAGCGTAAGATGATGTGGACGATGAGGACAACGATAATGATGATGGTGACGGGCATTAATACTGAGGGAAGATCTAGAATTGGTTAGGAAGAAAATTCAATTTGTGGTGATTTGAGGCATGAGAATGACATCAGCTTGATAGCTGCTTTTAAGGCTGGCAAATGGTGGCGGGGAAGATTAGGGCAATCAGCAATCATTATTATCTGAACAGCACATCATTTACAAGTCCAACTGTAACAACAATAAAAATGCATTTAAGACAATTAACTCAATAATTTTCAGTAAAATTGTTTTCATGGCCTAGAGCGTTCTTGTTTACGGCCGTGCAAATGGATGGTTTCAATGTTATCCTTAATTGAGATCCCAGCAACGACTTATGGGACTGTGGACGACTTTCTAAAATTAATTTATGCAAAGTGGCTTTTAGAAGCAAGCAAGACATTTATGCAGACAAAAGGAGATTATCAGATTAGTTAAAATATTAGCTAACTTTTCTTATTACTCGAAGTTACTTGTAATTGTAAGTTACTTAATAAGTTAAGCAATAAGCATTAAGTCAAGGGCAAGAAAAATGCACAAGACCTAGGGTCAGGGTTTAAAATTAAACCAATATCATGGAGTCTGTGAAGTAAAGCATTTGCTGGTTAAGCATCATTTAAATGAATGCCTTTAATTCACGATAAATTGGACGGATAAGTATAAAGGGGTTATCATTACGAGGGCATAAGCAGATTAATCTCTAAACACCCTCGCATTACTTTGACGCGCTGTCGGTTGTCTATCTTTCTTAATCAGGAACTTTAACTTAATAAAGGAGTAATTTAAAATTAGTTGAAATAACAAGATCGAAATGATTGCAACGACTCGAGCCATACGATTACCAGTCATTCATCGAAAGCAGATGTCGCAAAATGTCAGAAAATAGTTTTTTACTCGGACGAGCTGCTTCGGCCGGCAGAGTGAATTAAAACTTAATAACCAACGACTTGACTAATAAAGCGAGTGTCGATGTGAATTGGAACACGTAATTACGTTCGATTCAATGTTAACATGTGCAAACATAAATGTTTATATTGCTTATGTTTATTACAGCAACACTCATTTCAAGCCAAACCAGCAACATCTGCTGAATAGTTTAACTTATGTGGAGCTTTATGCCCACCATCAGAGACACTTTCACAATGTTTTATGAGCTTAAATTTAATTAATTAAGCCTTTATTGAACAAAAACAACAAATATAATCAAAGCATGGTAACAATTTAGCAGGCAAGAGGTTGTCTGAAGGAAGCAATCATTTCCTCTGGCAGACAAAACCTGAAGTACTAAAGTAAAAATTAAACCAATGCAATGCCTGCATATTTATATCAAAAAACCGTTTATGAATGCGAGAAACATTCTCGAGGACGAAATCGACGAATCCGTTATTCGAGTTATTCGCTCGTGGAGCCGACGTGGTTGAAACATGGGAACTATTTCGTATTCAGAAGCACTTCCTTGTTAGGCCAGTTTGATTACAGTCTTTTTTACAGTGTTTTAAATATTTAAAAGATATCCATGGTGTGCTAATAATTATTCAAGGACATTCCTCCAAAAACATTTTTTAAAGTAAAAACAAAAGAGTAATTTTTGGATAAAACATTTCCAGCGACATAAAAAGTTGGTCACAAGGGATTGCAATTCTTCCCCAATAACAGTGCAGCCACACTACATTGCAAGATAATTGCATCTCAGCTGATTACAGCAATCTTTGTTTTCACTCAAAATAACAGATAAAAGTCATCATTGCAACGATGAAGTATACCACAAAAATGACTGCAAAACCAGATATTACAATGATGGTTTTAAGTAACGTTGTTACAGCATTATTTTCGATTCATGGCCAACCTAATTGCTACTACTCCATCAAAAGTAAACATTTTGAAACATTACTTCATGAAATTAACTGAATATTGCAAAAGACGAATTCATGGAGAACGTAATTTTTACTGACCACCGCAGCATCGTCCTCGTCTGCCTCGGGATCGTATCTTTCCGCGGCCACTGCAAATAAATGTTTCTCTCAAAAATCAAATAAGAACTTGTCAAAACAATAGATAAAAGATGATTGTGATGACTGCTTGCAATTAAGATAGTCATTAATTCATTAATTTAATCACATTTGTTCATAAGATTGCATAAATCTAAGAAATTATGACATTTTTAAAATATCTCATTGTCATCTCATCAATTCTGTCACACCTGGGAAGATAGAGACCTTGGAATCTTTGAAAAGTCAAAGCAATTGAAAAAATCTTTGTTACATGTCTTTAAAATAACAGCTGTGCTTCCCCACTCCCATGCTTCCTACTCTGTTCATTCAATGGCAAACTTTATAGTTTCTTTACTATAATAATATATTTTGATAATGCTATCAGTTTTTGCCTTTTATATTCCATCCATCAGTTTTTTTCCTCTCGTTAGGCACCAAATCCCAACTTTAGCACGTGGTAGTTTAAAATCATACCAATGGTTCAAAAAACATTTTGACTTGAAATTTTGTAAAGTTCTGAAAATATAGCTCTGAGGACTTGTAATACTTTGATTTTCTTTAAGAAATTCTCATTCTCCTTTTGCGATTTGAGGGGTAATGTTATTAAAGAAAATAAAGATCTTTGAGAATGGTAATAAGATGACATTTTAAGTAACGTTGAACTTCTAAAGTAAAGATATTTATTGAATATTTCATATTGAATTGCCTTCGCTAGTAAGATTGTTCTGTGATTAATAATTATAACTTGAGGAATTGATGAATTGAGTGATGAGATGAATTGCTTAAAGAATACTTGTTGAAGTGAAAAATGTTTGTTTATGTTTTCCAGTCCAGGTTTAAGTTTGGAGTTTTAATGAGATTCATGATGAAAATGCCATCAATCCTGACACAACTTATTCTGATTAATCAATGTCAATGTCGTTCTTTCAGTCATCAAGTCCTTAAGTGACATTAATCACTTCATTAACCGACATTACAAATTAGCTTAGTGTAAAATAGCCCAACATGAAACACATCCAGTCCAACTCGTTGTGCTATAGCCTATAGCTAAACCTGACTACAATTAAAACCTCTATTGAATTGCAAATGTTTCTTTGTGTAACCTATTAAGTTCAGCAGCTCTAAACTAGTGGATCCATTTATAATTTGATGAGAAGTTTAACTGTTTTCCTACAAGGAGTCTTGTTTTAATGGAACAACATTTTCATAAAACCAATAGTCAGGCAAAATCTATTTTTATGATATCAGTTTGCGCCTTTTACCATCGGGTTTGTTTTTGTTTCTTCTGGGTAGACACTAAACCCCAAATTCATTAATGTCAATCCCCTAGAATTGCCCAAGTCTGGATCCAATCCAATTAATCATTCATCCATTCAGTTAATAATCAACCATTCCATTTCACATTGCATGTTCTTAAAGAACTTTAGTAAACTTCAGCTGAAAACGTCTTGAAATTACTAACTGTTTCATTAAAATACTCCAGGAATTCAGTGCAATTCCAGTTGAATTCCAATTAAATTTCAAGGTAAAATGAGAAACTATAAGAAAGGTTAGACTGAGTTTTATTAAAGCTTGTCAACCAACTTGAAAAAGATTTTTTATGTTGAAAACAACTTCCACAATCAATTAATTTCAACCAGAGGTGGATACCTTCCCCAACTGCTATTTTTCAAAATGAGAACAATTTCCTAGAAGGTCAAACTTTCTAAACAATAAGTGAACAGAAAATGCTTTAGCAGGTGATTCCTTCAGTTTAAAGTTAAGTAATTTAGCTGAATTTAACACTTCTAGTGCAATGCAATTATTTCTGCAATGCAATCATTTCTACAATGCCACCAATTCAATTATGAATTGAAATTTTTGTAAACGATTAAAGTTTCCTAATGTTATAATCCTGGCACATAATTAAATAAAATAATTAAATTTATATTGTTCCAAGGAAATATTCCTTATCTTCTGATACTTGGTCGTTAATTTCATAAATAACGACTCGATTATTCAGTTCGACTAACTGAATACTTGCGCAATAAACTTAACGGCTAACTTACTACTTTGCGCACCCCGGGTTATTTCAATATTTAATATTCAATTTTCGCTTGTTATCTAAATCAAGTGTTTCTCAAATTCTAAGTTCCTATTTTGACATAAAAACAAAATTAAAAAGCATAAAGGGATGCTTTTAGAGATATTTACAATTCCCTATAGCATCATCAGGAGGCAAATCATTCTTTCCCTTAATTGATAGGCAAAAAAAGGCTGCCGATATGGTAGTAACTATGACTGTCAATGCAAGTCATAATAATAATAATAATAATAAACAATAATAATAATAATAATAATAATAATAATANAATGCAAGTCATAATAATAATAATAATAATAATAACAATAATAATAATAATAATAATAATAACAACAACAACAACAACAACAACAACAATAATAATAATAGTTAATTTATAATGCGCCATTTGCATAGCGTCAGAGGCGCCTAAATATCATAAGATAATGATACAATCAAGAACCCAAAAGTTTAAAATTCCATTATTTAAATCATTTTGCATTGAAATTCAAACATCTCTGGAGAGCTTAAATGATTTTAGAATTAAACAAATCTTTTATTTGTTTTTGTCCATTATTTTTATAAATACATAATAACAAATAATGAAATTTTGAAATAAAATAAAATAAATTTCCATACTGCTTTTCCAATTTGCATCTGGCCATAAAGTCACTTTGTAAATATTTACTGTTACATATAAGTTATTATTAAGTTAAACCTAGTAAAACAAGCAGATTTTTGAATGGTGCCTCTACATTTATTTAAACCATGCAAGTGCCAAATAAAATTTCAAATGTGGAGAAATAAAAGAAAAAGCAATGATGGTTACTTTGCTGATCAAATTCTATGGATAACCAAGCATGGAAGAAAGGCAGATGGTGGACTTGAACAAGTGAAAGGTACATATTGGTTGCTTATGTTAAAGGTCATGGACTGATAAATGACACTAAAAAGTATTGTGAGACCTTTCTGTGCATATTTTTTTTACAAAACATTCCCCCATGTCATCCTAGCAGTCATTCATTCTTGAAATGATAACAAATGTTCAGTATTCAGGCAAAGTATGCATTTGAAAATAATTTCTTTAAAGTAATTGGAGTCCATGCATAGTTTGTCAGTGCATTAAGTTAAAGTATCCTATGGAAGTTAAGTGGTACTTGAAAAATGTTGGACTTGTGAAGGCAACACAATTCTAGTCAGCACTTGATTTACAAATAGGAAATTGATTCCAAATTTAACTAAACCGTTCTAATTATATAATGTTGTTTTAATGTTTTTCCAACATTAACTAAACCATTCTTATTATATAATTTAGTTTTAACCAAGGAAATAAAATAATTAAGATTATATTTAATTAATGTCGTTATTATATTCACTATTTTTTTTGCCTGAGGGGGTCGATGTATTATTACTGCAGAGATTACCCATAGAAATGCTTGACATTTTTCAATAAATAATTATTAATTTATTGCAGCAATAATTATTCATTCATGATGACAACAATTAATTCATGATAAAAATTATTATTAATTCATGATGACAACAATTATTAATTCATGATAAAAATTATTATTAATTCATGATGACAACAATTATTAATTCATGATAATAATAATTATCGATTCATGATAATAATAATTATTAATTCATGATAATAATAATTATCGATTCATGATAATAATAATTATTCATTCATGATAATAACAATTATTCATTCATGATAACAACAATTATTAATTCATGATAACAACAATTAATAATTCATGATAATAACAATTATTCATTCATGATAATAACAATTATTCATTCATGATAATAACAATTATTAATTCATGATAACAACAATTATTCATTCATGATAATAATAATTATCAATTCATGATAATAATAATTATTAATTCATGATAATAATAATTATCGATTCATGATAATAATAATTATCGATTCATGATAATAATAATTATTCATTCATGATAATAACAATTATTAATTCATGATAACAACAATTATTCATTCATGATAATAATAATTATCGATTCATGATAATAACAATTATTAATTCATGATAATAACAATTATTAATTCATGATAACAACAATTATTCATTCATGATAATAATAATTATCGATTCATGATAATAACAATTATTAATTCATGATAATAACAATTATTCATTCATGATAATAACAATTATTCATTCATGATAATAACAATTATTCATTCATGATAATAATAATTATTAATTCATGATAACAACAATTATTCATTCATGATGACAACAATTATTAATTCATGATAATAATAATTATTGATTCATGATAATAATAATTATTAATTCATGATAATAACAATTATTCATTCATGATGACAACAATTAATAATTCAGTTTAACAGTTTCATGAATCAAACTATGAATCAAAATAAACCAACTAAATCAATTAAAGACTGAAGTGATAATCAGAAAGGAACGTCCTAAGGGAGAATTCCCGCTGATGGACTTCAATAACAGCATGAACTTAATTGTCGAAGTAAACATTGAAGAACATTTCTATTCAGTAAATAATCAACACAAGTGATTGTTATGAGATTATGAGATAACTGGCAACAGGATTACTACGTAAGCGTAGTATTTACAGGTAATACCCACTCACTTGTTAACTGAATATTTACTGAATAAATCCAACAATAAACTCTGCATAAATTAAGCCCAGTCGTTTATTACAATATTTTGTAAACATTGAACATGAAAGAATGCAAAAACCACTAAAGCATTACACCTTTATCAAATTAATTTTTAACAAAATTCAAGACATAATTTTATTTAAATAATTAATAATTTTATTCTAAATATTTCACCTACCAGACTTTCTCCTGTTTCTATTGATTTCTTTTGGAGGTTCTGCAAGTAAAATTGTGAAATCTTAGAACTTGATATGACATCTTTTAACAAATTATTTAATTCACAAAATATAAATAGAGTAAAAATGTTTGGCAAATAATATCTATTTTTAAAAACATGAGATAAAGATTAAACTTGTAGAAAATTACAATAGTAACAATATATACAATGCTGTAATAGTTACAATAAGTCTTATATTTAGCAGGATGCTTTTCATTAACTTTTCTTCAATCTCTTCATCCTTCCTCTGCTTCCTTGATCAAGCTCATATTTTTGCTTGTCCAATCCACCTTCTTCAGGCTCTAGTATTCCTTTCTCTTACAAAAATAATTTTCAACAATCTTCTTGTTGTTTTGGCAGAATTCATGCCACACCCACAAAACTTCACCACCCCATTTTGTAAAAGAGTTTTGTACAAATATTACAGAAGTATTACAAGTAAGGCATGAAGCAACTCCAAACAACAAAAAATGAAATTCTTTTTTTAAGAAACTTCACTTAAAAATTTTAGTCTTTATTTTGAACACCTTCCTTAGTTCATTTCATTAGAATCAAGATTCTACAAGAATAAGTAAGATTATCACTCAACTCATACATTATATTTTAAGGTATATTCTTTCAAGTATATTGAATATAGCAGCTATTATTATTGTTGAGTTACACAAGAAACTACCTTGTTCTCATTTCTAATAAATAAACAGAATAAATAACTTCTTTCTGATTTGTTATTATCACTAGCAATTATTCAATATCATTATTATTACCATTATCAATTATCATTATCAATATCATTATTATCGTGCCATATTTAAAAAATATTTTTTTATAAATAACATAGAACAATTGATGTCATTAAAGATAACCATAATAGAATCTTAAAACACTCATGAAATCCATTGAATTACATTAAAACCAAGAAAACAATAAACTCCCCATATCCTTTTTTGCTGACTTCACATTTAGTGTCGCCATTATTATCATCAGACAATTGTGATTATTTACTGCGAGAAATGTGTTTTAATCAAAAGCAGCTAAGCAAAAATTCATTTCATATAAAGGTCATGAGGTCTTTAACTCCTTTTAATTTCTATTTGTGATGGAAATGAAGACAATAACATTTTCCTACTGATCAAAAAGAGATCAAAGTAAAGACAAAGAAAAGAGGAAAATTGATTACGATGATAATTTGTTTGTTTGGGGTGCAAGCTGGCTCAGAGGGTGAGCGTGCCTACGAGTGACAGTAAAAGTAACAGTTGTAACGTGTCGAGTTCGAAACCCAGCTTGCACTGCCACAAGCGTATCTGGGAGACAGCGCCTATTTAAGTGGTCAAAGCGCCCCTTACGGCGTTATACAAATTCACTTTTTATTATTATAATATAATTATAATTATTTTCTATTACTAGATTAAGTCCATCTTGGTCTTGCCAGGCATATTAAGAAATGAATGGAAAACGTAATAATGATAATTATTATGAGAGAACTGCTAGGAAGTTGGTTAAAAATCCAAGAATAACAAACTCCCCAATTAAATAATTAAGGACGACTTCAAAGACAACTTCAACAGGAGTCCACATAAACAAAGATCCCGAACATTGATATTTCATAATTAGGTTAAGGGTGGCTTTTCGTTTCAAGTGCAAATTCTAAAGTTTTAGGTTTCAGTCTGACAAATACCTTTTTTTTAACAGTATCTATGATTTCTGTGGAGGCTCTTTTGAAATTTACTGCACTAAATTGAATTGAAAAACATGACCCAATAAATTTATCCTGCAGTCCATCCAAATAATAAAAGGCATTCTTACTGCGTTTAAAGCATTTCTTCAAGGCCTTATTACAAGAACATAAATGCAATCCTCTTGGCATTTCGTATCCACCGACAGCATGCGTGACCTACATTTCGCAATTTTAAGAGGACAGATAAATCTCGTGAGTCTGAGACACGTACCTTTATTTAAGCACATTGGATTGATTCTTACGTTACTTGAGCGCATGAGAACCAAAACATCTTAAGAAAAACCGATATTGAACTCAATTAACATTTCCCAAACGATGAAAGACGACGACACATAAACAATCAAAACTAGCAACGTAAAAGCGCGACCATAGATATTGCATTTGCAGCCATGTCAAACGTTTAAAATTATTGTCCGACAAGCCACAGTGCCAATGTTGAAAGCTTTACAGGCTATAAAAATTAATAGTAGTGCCTTTCCACAATCATTCATTCTCTGAGGCTTAGCATTTTCACCCAGTAAGATATTCCTGCTAAACAAAGCCAAATTTCCATTTTCTTTAAACAATGATTCAAACAGGCAAGAATTGGATTGAATCTCAAACTTATCTCTAACATTTGTCACAAAAAGTAACAATAAAATAATGTCAAAGTTAGCAGAAGCTTCTTAACATATCTCCTTTCTTCTAAAAATCACCACACCAGATCTTTTTTCTAATCAAAAGACTATGTTTTGATAAATATAAGTTTAAAAAATGCAATAACAAAAAAGTATTACTTTAATCTGTCTAAATCTGTCTGATTGCACACAATTATCACTTATAAGTGCTTCTGACTATGCTAGACTCACACCATACAACACACTCATGATGCAAAAAACTAGATTCATCTTTGATTAAGAAATGAAAGATGAATGCACAGAGTTATGAGGCAGATTGAAATTGATGGCAATTCAATCAATTGCATTTTAATAAACTCCAGGCTTCAAATATCACATACCCATCTCTTCATCAGAGGGGGATCCATCCCTCCCTGGGCCGGACGCGAATCCAACGGACTTGGCGCTCTCCACAGGTTTTTCATCTTGTTTTTTTAATGAAAGATTGGCAAAATATTCAGCAGCAAATTGATAAAGATCCCCTGGTCTTTGGCGGAGGACTGCCACAGTGAAATCTTGCAAAAGTTCCGTTAGTCCAGCAGGTATTTCGAAGCTCATTTCTGCAGAATTTTCAAATTTTCGTATTTTGTATATCCTTTGTAACTCGAGCGCAAATTAAATACCAGAAACCGTTATGAATCGTTGCCGAGTGCCAGCATTTCATAAACTGTCCACGAAGACTCAATCGAGGAACAATTAGGAAAAATAAAGAGCCATCTACTGTACGACTAACTACCGATGTAGCTCTTTATAGCCGCCTAGGCGTCTCTTACATGCACAATGCCATCGTGCCGAGTACGCGACAAGCTCATCAGTACGAAGCAGATGACAGTCACCATGGACGCAGATGAAAAAATATGTTTTAATTAGAACGATTGTTTATTTTAAAAAATAGAATGCAAGAAAAATGCTGAAAGTATGACGCATGGGATTCGATGCACTTATTTTAACAGATCACTAAATGGCTGTTAGCATAATTTGATGTCTAACGCCCGAAATTCGTTTTTGATCCAATACGTATTTTCTAATCATCCGGTCAAAGAAATATTTCATTAATGCTCATATTTAAAATGAATACTTGCAGGGTAAAGCGAAGACTCACCACATGGCTGTATTAAATAAACTCTGAAATTGGTGTGCAATTTGACCATTAAATCAAGAAATTAAAAAATTCATTAATAATTTAAGCTGCTAGATTAAGCGTACTACAAACTGAATATTGTGAAGTTGTTTAACACACAGACTTTAGTCTTCTTAACCAATATAAATACTAAGTTATGTTATTCAGTTGCACGTATTAAATCTATTATTGGTTATGTTTACTGCTTTGTAAAGACCCATTAAATTCGATAGAATAATGCAAACTTATTAATTTAAATAATATCACTGACATAACATAAAAATTTACAGTGGTTGAGAAGAACGAGATAATAACCTATCCTTACTTTTAATTTCTAATATCCATAATTTTTTAGACTTATCGTAAATTTATCTAAAAACTAAAAATCAAAAAACATTTAAGAACCTTTTTCTATTTCCCTGCAGTCGAGGAAAGGATTCCAAAGATTTGTTTGTTCCATAGCGGTTTGAGGTTTATCCAGTATTCGTATTATCAGTAATTTTATAATTTACTCAGTTTTCAAAAAGCAATTAGCTTTAACTTTGGCCTTTTAATAGTAACACCTTATAAATCTTCAAACTTAAAATATCTCAGAAATCTAGGCAGCCACCAAACAAGGAAAAGTTTAGAGCTAGGATTATCATACAATGACATTAGCTGGAGGTTTAGCGTTCGCGCGACGCAGAAAATGATTTATTGAGCCAAAATTATTTGGGGTAGCAGGATTGCTTCCGCTGCATTTAATGAACAGTTGTTTCATGATGTTCAAGTTTATATTTGTCTCTTTATGCGATTCAATTTCGTGCATTACCTGACACTAGATGAATTTTCCCCATCGATATTTTTATTGTTGAAGCATGAATAAAAGATTGACAACCAAAAATAAGTATTAATATTTGAAATGACAATCACACGTTTGAATCCAAGTTATTTTACTATTGCTTTACTGCCTTATAGATCCTGCTAGGATGGATAGCAAGATCTATTGATTCTATAGATCAGATCTATATTAAACTACATTTTATGTAGGGCCAAATTTCGTTTGTGCCTGGTGATCGAGGGCCAATTATTTCTTAAATCAGGTTTATCAGCACGGCATGCATACTTGTTAAAATCAACAAATTTCTAGAAAATTTAATTTATGCTGTGAAGTTAAAAAGTTCTAACGATTTTAATTAACACGGTTTATATTTCCATGCAGATTAGTTAATCTAAGAATTTACTTTATTTGTATTTTTGTTTTATATTTTTCGGTTGTAGTCTGCTTTCGCTTACCTACGAAGAAACATTCGTCTTAAATTTAATATATTTTATATTTAATTTGTAAATAAATTATAAACTTTTTAATATATTTACCATAGCAAGTAATTTAAGTGGAGCAGCAAAGAGGAGAAAGAAAAACGAATTTGAAAAAGAAATTAAGAAAATACAATGTAATGTCAATAAATGGGTTTCTGTTACCAATTGCAACTTCAAGCAAAGAAAAGACACCTGAATTATGCAGGCCTGCAAAATTTAGTTTCACAAATTTTTTTTTTAAATTGATAATGATTATAATGATTTTTTGGATGATGAATCCAAATATGTTCTCAATATTTTCATATCACACCGTTTTTTCACAATCCTCAAAGGCATTTTGACTAATCTAAGGAATTAATTTAAACATTTTTTTTTAAATTTATGCATTGGCTTATAACATTGTTTTATATATGTAGGGAATTATTTACCTTAATTTGATAATTTATGATGCATGCCTTTTTCGAATGCTCATGAAACCCTGCCAACTTTTTTATGAGCCGAATCTTGTAGCATTCAGCAATAGTCACCCATCACATTGACATTCCACCTGGTGCCTTTTTTATATTTCATTAATATCTTGGTGAAGGCGTTCACCTTATTCTTCACTCATTATACCAAGATATTCTGGAAAGATGTCCCTATGCAAAAAGTGAATTTTTATGAACATAGAACATCCCAACATTTTGAATTTTCTTAGCATCTTTTCAACAATGGTTTTGTACTCTGGGTCTTTCGTTTTTTTTTTTAAGTATTTGGTAATATCATCTTTAAAAGCAACCTAAGCATATTTTTCAGCATCCTTCACAGTGGACAGGAAGCTTTCATCTGTAATAAACTGGTTCTGCCTAAAAAATAAACTTTCTATCAGTTTAACTTCATATAGGTGAGAGCACTTCTTACATAGGTACTTAAAGCAGTTTTCTCCTTTTGATAAAGCTTTAATAATAATAATAATAATAATAATAATATTGCAACAGCCTTTTGGGTGATGATGATGGTGTCATGTATAACATTTATGGTTGATACAATAGGTTTTGTATCCATTTTTCATGTTAACATGGCTTGGATAGTGTTAGATATCGTTAAATTGTATAAATTATTTATTTATTAATTAAATCTTCCTAAGTTTTTGCAATATATAAAAAATAATTTATCTATCACACACTATACAGCCTCACTACTTGTGTGTTTTGGAAAAACACATTTTGTGATAAAACTGCCCATGCTACGACAATTTTGGTATCAGTTTTGAATTCAGCGTCTAAAAATACATACGAAACATGTAAAATGAAACATAAAGTTTTTTTTTATCGCAAGCCTATAATAATAATAATAATAATAAATAATAATAATAATAGTTAATTTATAATGCGCCATTTGCATAGAGTCAGAGGCGCCTTGTGTCTTCATTAGCTTCATGTTGGTGTCCTGAAGAGGTGGGTTTTCAGGTGACTTTTGAAGAGCTCCAGGGATGGTTGATCTCTTACTTGGGGAGGTAAGGCATTCCAGACAG
>MPNW01000202.1:292499-310377 GCA_011800805.1 Hirudo medicinalis | reverse complement strand
TTGTTTACAATAAAGCGTGGGACTCATTTTGGGTTTTAACTCTGCTTAGTTCGACTTATATTCTACTTTCTACATTCTATATTCTACATTCTACATTCTATATTCTACTTCGATAAGGACATAACAAAAATTATGAAACATGCTATTTCTAAATATCATACGTGAAGAAAACGAAAAGGGACATCAGAAAGAAAATTTTTTTTGGCGGGAAGTATTGAAAAGGCTTGTAAAAATTACATTACGTCTAGCTTATTGAATTGTCATGAATTGTCATTTAGAGGACATCAAGAAAGAATTGGTGATATCTATAACGGCAACTTCCTATCAGAGGTAGAATTACTTGCAGAATTTGATCCCATTATAAACGATATCATAAATTTTACTTTTATTTATTTTGTCGAAACAAATTTCAGTGTCATCTTATGACCGCTTACTCAAATTTGTGTAATGATTACAGGTGCCTGCGAGAACAGAGTGCAACGATACAGAGTAACAAAGTTAAGCTATCACTTAATTAAGAGGTAATTATTGAGGTCAATGAGTGAAGGGCAGGATTTGAAACGAGGTAATGTTGTGGAGTTAATGATATCGAGGGGTAGAGAGTTCCATGGTTTGATGTCTCGGTGGATGAAGTACTGTTACCTGTGTTTGGTGGAACATTTCTCTTGGCGTAAACGAAGGGGATGACCACGAGTTCTAGAGGCAAGAAATGAAGGGAATTCCGGAATTCTGCATTGAATAAGACCGTTAACCATTTTGTAGCAGAGGCACGGGTCATTGACAAGGCGTCGATGTTCAAGGGTTTTAAGCCCTAGTAATTGTAATCTGCTATGGTAAGACAGTGCTCTGAAACCGGGGATGGCTCCTGTGAAATATTTTTGGGCGCGTTCGATTTTCAATACGAGCTGCTTGCTATGTGGGCTCCAGATTGGGGAACAATATTCGAGGATAGGTCGGATATATGCTCTGGTTAGAATATTTTTTATCTCTTGTACGAAAGCATTTAAGGAGTAGTACCAATCTCACAAATGCTTTGTGAATAAGCCTAATCATAGCATAAAATACCTTTGGTTCAGAATGAAACAGCATTGTCAGAGCATCTGGAAATAAGATAACGGAAGAAATCTAATCCGCTTTATTCTATTCAATTATTGCAGATACCCAAGATATTTCGAAAAAAAGATCAATTAAGTTAAATCATTCGACATGCCAAAATTGTTAACGACGCTAATGATAAACCATTTGAAATTAAAATAATTGAAAGTTTTCTTGGTTTTCTCTGGACGCATGATCAAAGCGCTGAAGGACTTTCGAACCATTTGATACAACCTTCAAAACAAAGGAATTTCTGTAGATAGATGTCGGAGCTAGTCCGGCATGCGACTTTTTTTTTCGTAACCTAAACGAATAACTCATGAATAATTAATATCAACGCTGAAACATGATTGTCTAAAGGGGAAATTCCATTGTTGAGACGCAAGAGTGGTGAAATGTATTTGTAAAATTAAAATAAATCTAGAAACACATGTATATATCACAAATATATAAAAAAAAATGGCGGTTCAAAGCATTTGACATTTAAAAATTTAATATACTTTATTTTTTACACTTTAAATCATGTTTAAAGGTTTTGATGATGGTTCATATTCTTTTTGTGATGCTTAGATGTGAGTGTTGAGTTTTTATGACAATTGTAAAACACCTTTACTTTCTATTTTTGGATATATCGCGGTTTATGCGGTAGTGGATGTTTTGTTATCGCGGTATGATGTGATCCTGGTGGGGTATGGGGCAATCAGAACAATTTAATTTTTCTATACGTTATTTCCATACAGCCCGTTGTTCGGTCTAAAGAGACCCACTTGTTTTTCTTAACGAAACTAAAGAAACTATTTTTTTCCAATTTATTTTAAGACAAAAAAAGACTAGAAAGTTTATTTTTTATTGTGGCTCCTGCCTAGTGGTTTCAAATGACTCATGGCCTCTTCCAGACAGTGTGGTGCCACCTCTGCCTCTTCGGCATTAAGTCACAGTGCTGTCCACTTGCACGCCTCTTTGCGTAGGTGTGTTCTTGTGAACGGGAAGATTGTGCTGATCGCCCAAGGTGACATAATTTTCGGCCACTCACTCATCCTCCGCTAGATAAAGCCATGGGTTGAACCTTTACCTAGGCGGAGGACTCCTCTTTGGGCACTTTTCTTCTCTGAGTTCTTACCAAAACAGAACAGAGCCGACGCAATTGATGAGTCACTTCTTTTAAGGTCTTGATCGCAACATGACTGTTTGGCTGGTCCAAAGGTGACTGGGTCAGAGTAATACAAATTCTTGAGTCTGTTATGAAACTGCTAATTTATCAACCAAGGCAGGATCAGGAAGTTGGAAACATGCCTCTTCATGTACTTTCATTGTTGTAGAGGCAAATTCTGATTGGCTTGATTCTGTTACTTCCATGTCACAACTATGCACAAAATCTGACATGGAAGTAAGTGAATCAAACCAGGTCCTTGGGACGTCAGTATCGCCACATTGTGGAAAAGGTGGCATTTCTGGATCCACAACTGGCAGAAAATTCCAACTGGAAATTTGGAATACCTTCATTACTACAGCTTGATGCTTGCAGGGTCCTCCAGTATTACCAACAGGTCACGTGCAACACCCAATCGCCATATTTACAGTATATTTTACAACCTGGGGTGTGCTCACTGGGAACTTCATATGTCTTCCTGAAGTTGGCAAATCGACCCGAGGTCAATGGGTGTGTCTTCAGACATGAACCTAGAACCTCTACTAGCATCCAACCGATTGTTTGCCACACTGATCAGGCAAAACTTGTAAATGAGCATCCAGTCGAGTGACAACAAAATCGATGAGTTGCTGAGTGTTGAATGCCTTTGTTCGTTGCAACACCTTGTCTTTCATTACACGCATTGCACCTTCGCAGAAATTATTTTTATTATTTCCACGAATGGGCAGCTTCGACATGCAGCACAAGGCCCACTCTGGACGTCGTTTGTAGAGTAAGTTTGTAAGTTATGTTTATCGGCACACCCACACACCTCAAGAATCTATCTCTCCCATCTTCAATAAACATCGCCGACACTATTCTTCCTTCTTCTTCTACTACCTTAAAACCCCTCGGCGTCACCTTTGACTCCCACCTCAGCTTTAAACAGCACGCCATTTCTGTAATAAAATCATGCAACCACCTCATCTGGGCTATCAGACATATCCGTCAATTCCTCTCTGTCGACACAACTTCTGGTCTTGCACGCAGTCTGGTCCTCTCTCGTCTTGACTACTGCAACTCCCTCTTCCACGGCACAAGCAACAGAATACAAGTGATGGACGACTGGTCTGACTATACTTTAACAAGATGCTCTTCATGTCATCAAATGCTATTAAGTTTAAGAAATTTCAAATAATAAATTGCAATAGTTTATTAAGGCAGCTAAAAATAAAAGGGAATTATCGACCAGTTTAAGCCATTGTCCTACCAAGTATCCCTTTTGTAGATATTAATTTAAATTACATTGACATTTTAGGATAATCAGAAATTCAAAATTCTTATTTCCAATCTTTCATCAACTGAGCTAGTCATCATCATCGTTAGAGCGTTACTCATTTTCAGGGGATGCATTTCATGCATGGCATTAAAAATCCTTAGTAATAGGTTTTCTTCAGTTCGTGGAATGCAAATAGCACAATAAGACAACATTTGTGGTCAATAAGGAAAATCCACTCTATTTTATTATTGAAACACAAATCAATGAGAATATATTAATAAACAGATATTAATGCAGGAATTACGGAGCATTCTGCTACCTATTACCTAACCAGGTAACAAGTAAAAAATCAATGTTTGTGTTTACAAATCAAGAATGTGTTTACAAACAAATGTAAAGATACCTTAATATCTAACAAAGAAAAAATAAGTTTTTGAATTTTTATAACGACCTTCGAAATCCTTCAAATCATTCCAATCTCTCAAGAAGATGAGCATCGTTGGCTAACTTGGCATCAGATGCAGTGGTGGTGGTGGTGGAGATGATGTCCTGAATTACAAGCAGTCTGCTGCTAACTTGAAGGTTTTTCCAGGCTTTGGACATCTTTCAAATTTTTGAATTCTCTCTCAAGAAGATGAGCATCGATGGCTAACTTGGCATCAGATGCAGTGGTGGTGGTGGTGGAGATGATGTCCTGAATTACAAGCAGTCTGCTGCTAACTTGGAGTTTTCTCCAGACTTTGGACATCTCCCAAAATTTCTGAATTATCTCTCAAGAAGATGAGCATCAATGGCTAACTTGGCATCAGATGCAGTGGAAGTAGTGACATTTCCATTCATCTTGAATCCAAGATGTTTACAGAAACAAAATATCCTTCAGGAATTATGGTAAGAGTTATGGCATTCTGGTACCTAACATCTAACCAAGTAATAAGTTCAAATTCAATGTTTGTGTTTACAAATCAAGAGCAACCAAATAATTTTTGTATTTACATCTTTGTATGTTGTTTAAAATACAAATGTAGTTTTCTCTAGACTTTCGACATGCCTCAGATGATGATAATAATAATAATAATAATAATAATAATAATAATAATAATAATAATAATAATAATAATAATAATAATAATAATAATAGTGAATTTTTATGGTGCNTGCAAGAACTACCCATTACCTGATACTTAGCAGCACAGAATGCATAGTTATAACATCCAACATCTAAAATGAATTTACAAACAGAACCAGATGGTACCATGATCTCTATCCAGGATCAGATTTTAGTATGCTTAAATATTTGGGATTTTATCACTTTTTCACTCCTGTAGTTTTGTTTGTTTGGCTTTCAATGATTAAAAAAATAAAAAAATCTTACAAATAATAGGCGAGGCGAAGTCAGACTACGATGACCAGATGATGACTAGCTAAAGATCTAACTAAAGAAAGGCCCTAAAATGATAACTTATATAATTAATAACCCCTCACCTTGACCAGTTCCTCATTTGGGCTCACCCTCCCGATCCACCTTACTCCACCACTCCTGAGGAGAGGGACAAAGCTCTCCAGCCCCCTGAAAAGTATATTTTAATTAAATAAATGAATGCCTCTTAATGGATCAAAATTTGTTTATTTAAACAACTTAAGCTCACCAAATGGTTGTCCGGATGGAAGTTGGGACCTGCGGTCTGACTCCCCTAGGGAAAATCCTGCGACCGGCCCTGGTTGGCCCCCTGCAGACAGACTAGGTCAGATCATCCCATGAATCACGGCTCCCTGGCCCCAACGGAGTCACTGGAACAAGGAGGCACCTCTCATCACCCAAGGCTCCACTCACTGCACCACCACTCCAGGAAATCCAGACCGTCCCAGGCAACTCGAGAGGAGGAGGCAATGGCTTCATGGATCACGGCCAATTAAGGATGAGTGCACATGGCATGGAAGAAACCAAGAAGAAACCATTCACTCACCCACTCGCCTACTCATTCATGCAGTCATTCAATTAGAAAATCAAAGAAGCCAAACAATTGGATTTTTGGAAATTATGTGCAACATGTTGCTTTGTGTCTAGGAACTGCTTACAACTCAGCTTATCTTTTACCTTGTGCTCAACGAAAAGCCATGTGTTTACTGTGTTTTTGTATGATGTTGAAATGCGGCCAGCATTACCAACATTTGATGTAATGCATGTATTTATTACTTAAACAAATTACAGCGGATACCTACAGTTTATATGGCCCAAAACATTATTTAGTGTAATTTGGTGATGTGATGCTTTATTAGTTTACTAGTTTTATCATTTGTTTTTTTTTTATTCATTTATCACTTTTTTGTGACTCTGGAAATATTCATAGTTAAGATGACAGTTAACAAATTATGATCTTTTAGCATTGATTGCTGAGCAAATTGTTATGTCTATAATTGTAAAATTCTTCAGGATCGTTGGACATGAATTTATTTGTATGGTTCAGCTTTTGCGGCCTGATTATCATGTGCCAGGTCGATTTAATAGCGGAAAGTTGTTAAACTGGAAGAGCTTTACTTTAAATTGAATTCAGGGTTTGACGTTAAATAGTTTTATTATTGTTGTTAATATAATATTAAGTTTAAGCTAATTATCTAGCTTAAAAGCCCCAAACAATAAGGATAGATATTCAATATGTGAGAGAGGAAAATTGTGCCCAATGTTTGTAAAACAAAAGCGATCAATGACAGGACTCTCATGTGTTTGTTATTGCAAATTTGGCTAGGTGACTATAAATAAAACAAAACCTTGTAATGTCATTGTTGCTGAATTCATAAAAGCTTAAATTAGCATCAGATCACATGATTGGTTTGCAGTGATATCCATGTAGACAGTTTCTTTCTATTTTGCAACATCCACAGCAATTATCTACTTTGCTTCATAAATATTTGCTCATTGCACAAATGTAATTTTAAATTAGCCTTGGAAATGTTGCAAAAAAACCATGGATATGCACTGTCCTTAGAGATTCGATGAAATACGTTAAGGCCATTGAGTTTCAAATTGAATAATGTCCTTCCAACTATTTGTCTCAACTTTGAATCTATCACCAGCAGCTAATAAATAGCTCATCAAATTTAATTTTTTGGTATTCCCTCACTTTCAGTTTTGTGAACAAATTTCATGTTAAGCAAGACAGACGCAGATATGGAAGGAACTTCCAAACAAGACAGAAATACAAAAATCTTTGAAATAAACATCTGATGTCACAGCATGATTCTGCCAATCAAAAACTTTACTGCGATTAAATTAACAGTTGCATGGCAAACATTTTTAGCGGAATGTGCTGTTTCTAAAATTCTTCAATAACTTTGAGCAAGTAAGGAATCAGATTTCATCATGAGTCAAAACATTTAATCTGCTTAACAATGAATGCTTGCAAATCAGTGATGATGTTTTCAAAGTCTTGGTTGAACTGCATCCTTTGTCGTACCCACTTCGAGAAATCTGATGAATAAATTAAAACTACAATGTGACACTGCAATGTTTCATCATCTGATAAAGCCTACATGAAATGTTTTTCTTTGAGTTTTTTGCAAATCTCTGATCAACCAATAAAATGGCACCCCAGTCATCCCTGTGATGAAATATATATAAAACAAAATGTTAGGCTTTTTGAAATTTGTATTAAATGGGAGCTTCCACTGCTAACATTTATCACTTGTCAAGTTATGTTGTTGTGAACTTTAAATAATGAAGCTCCAACTTCAAACCAAGTTGCTCAGAACAAAGGCTTACTTGTGACGAATGCATCTCCCAAGGGCTTGGTTGAGTGCCCTGAAAGCCTGCACTTCATACCAATCTTTGCCAGAGAGCAAACCACTCTTCACTTTCATGTCGTTGTAACTTTTCTTCAAATTCACCTTTTCAAAAATTTAATCCTTGCATAATAAAGGACTCATAGTAATTGCATAAAACAGAACTTGTTCATTGTGTAAGCTTTGAAATGGACATCAACTTTATCATCACATAGAACTGTTGAATTTACTATACTTTTTAAGCATTTTAAAGTAATTTAATTTACCTGAATGTCTTTGATGTTGGGATATGGGATGCCTATCTGGTGGTAATCAAAACCATGTGAAAAGAGATAGCAACATGACAGCAAACTGTTTCAATACTCACCAAAACAACAGCCCTAGCATAATTGTTGGCAAAATCCATTCCTTCGCTGACCTTACCCCTACAAACCGCCAAGAACAACGCTCCAGACACACCCTCTGGTCCATCTTATTGTTTCAATAATCAATAATTTAATTAAATTATGTAGGCATCAATTTCAATATCTCACCAAAATGGTAACGGGCATTAGCTTAGTATTTATATTAGAGTGATAAGCTTGAAGTTATTGCAGTAAGAATGACTAAGGCAAACTAAATGCTACAAAAGGCATTGATGTCATTTTGGACTTAAATGGATTCCTCTTTAAAAAAATTATTCAGATGTATTTGGTATATTTTAATGAAATTGGGGTTGTTAGATATGAGATGATGATGTTGGCTTATATAAAGGAACTCCAGTTTATCAAGTATTTTTTAAATTTTATATTTTCAAAGGTTAGTTATCAACTAACTCGATGCAGCTTTGTTGACTGATTTGTAATAGGACTCCATGACATTGTTGAATCTATCTTTGTCAGTAATTTTTGGTTCAAGGTAAACATCTTTTAATTCCTTTAACTTTTTCATCAAACCAGTTATCTGAAAGTCAAAGCAATTGTTACATCTGTCAAAAAAACAAAATTAAACCTAAAACAGCTTACATGTTAATATTTAAATTAAATTGATAAAACTTCAGGTTAATGATTAAATAATCATTTTATGGTAATAAAATAGAAAATCACCTCCCATCTGGTGCAAAGTTTATCAAGAGTCTTGTAAGATGAGAGGAAGCACAGTACACCATAGGGAACAGTCTGGAAGCATTAAAAATAGAATATCCAATCACAGGCTGTATATATATATATATATATAAAAATTTTACACATAAATAACTATAACAACATATAGTGATAAGAATGTACATAGATATCAGATATTATATTAAAAAGTAAAAATTTAGTTAATTACATTGAGTCAGATTGCTTAACTAAAATGATTCACATCACATTAATGAGGCCGATAAAGAGCTGTACCTGACAGATTCGAGATAGTATTTCACCAACTCCATCTTGGTAGTCCCATGTCTCAGAATTCTGATAGTTTCCAATAAGATCCATCTTCTTTGGTCCTTTGGAGATAACTTGTACTGAAACCTGGAGAAGTGTTTTTAAACCTTTTACTTCTATTGTACTTAATCAACAAACAATGGACAAGTACAAAGCCTCAATTTATGCCACTGATTGGACTGCCTAATTTAAGAAATGAAACAAGCCAGCAAAACTGAACAAATTTCACATGACTTACTAGTAATATAATGAAATTAGAGAGCATAAGATTATTTACACTTTGAGATTGCAATACTTTATTGACTTAAGTAGATATTAGTTCATTAGGGGAAGAAATTAACTTAAATGAGCAATAGTGAGTTTTAAAGTGATTTAACAGAATTATCAAATGGTCTTTAAACACTGATGATAATCATACCTGATTCAAATCAATGACATGATTTGTTTCCAAGGTGGTGTGGAAAGTCAAACCAAGTTCTGTTTGAAAGGACAGTAATGGGGAGAGTGTTCCACTGGTGAGTATGATGGATCTGGTTCCCTCACTCATATCCAAAAAAGCCTTTTGTACATTTTAAATGCTTCATTTACAAATTTTGTTAAAACACTTCATTTGAGACTAATTAGTCATATTTAAGGTGGAATTTTATGGAAAATAAGTAAGTTTGTTTAGACAAACTCAGTAAAGCTATTATTTTAACTGCAATAAAATTCATTGTAATAAATATTAAAATGTAAATTTAAAAAAAAAGCAAATTAGCTTTAATGCTCACCACAGAAGAGTTCATGCACCAAAAGTGGAGCTTATAAGCCCAGACTGACTTTGGTTTGCTCCTCCCCTTTTTACTCAACCACACATCATTCTGAGAGGAGTTCAAGTCCTAAGGACATGAATTTCAAATATTAATGAATATTTCTAAGATAACTGCGCATAATGTCAATAAAGCAATATAAAAGTATGTCATTAAATATAAGTTTTAATTACAACTAAATTTGTGGAATTAAGAGATGTCTCTCTCCTAAACTTGCCTCTGCTAAGCTTCTTTCAGCAAAATATTGTTCAATATATTCTCTAGTCAACACAATTCTGAAGACATGCCAGTTTAGATTTAGGTAACAATGTCTTTAAAAATCTTGAAAATGCATTTTTTTGCCAACTTTAATGACAATGACTGTTTGTGAACTCTCACCTGTAGTCATTCAAGTACTTCCTGTCATCCTTAAACATAAAGAAAGTGACCATAAAGATCGACTCCAGCATACTTGTAGTTGAGGATATCATCATATGCTCCATTTTCTTTGTTATCTTTTTCTGAGATTTATTTCTGAACTCTCTATTAATCTTTACTTCGTTCACTTCATTTTCTTTTTTCTTTTTTTGTTTTTCTTTTTCATCCGACTCAAAGTTCAAGAGCTTTTTGAAGACTGACTGTGGAATAAGACAAGCAAATCAAAATTTATTAGAAATGTCTTTACAAACCTAATTACATAATGTCATATTGGGTTTCATCACCAGCACAATGGAAAGGTAAAAGGAATCTGATTTAGAAACACTGAGAAAGGCCTCATTTGTTGTGAAACATAAAATCTTTCTTGAGATAAAAAAAAATTACATGAGACCAAATAAGTTCACAGGATTCACCTCATAGCTCTTGAGTTGTGGTTCACTCAAACCATGCAATTCCAATTGGGCCACGATTTCCTGACCTAACCAAACTTTGCTGCTCGTATCAAAACCCCCTGCCATTCCCAATGAAGAACAGTTGTTCTCAATCATTGAGAGCAGATTTTGACACTGAAATAAAATTACAAGATAAATAAGCAAGTACTGCATAACAGGTTTCACAGAATGCATCCCAAAAACTGTTATCAGAAGGTTCTTCATTAAAACTACATGTAAACATTTGTCTTGTTAATTATTAAATAGTAAATTTTTAACATGCAACAAAAAGTTCTTATTTGCCAAATAATTGACTGAAAGATGAAAACCAATCATTCCAAATCCAGGGATGTGCATCACAACAGATCTCAAGATGACTAAGTTAGGTTTACACTTAACTCGATTAGGACAGAGTTCTTCATCTAGTGGCATCATTTGATATCTAAATATTATATAAGATATCTAAGGTTTATGTCAACCCACCATTGTCTCCAACTTTCCATATTCGATTTCTTTGTCTTCATGTAATTTTTTTTCCCTTATAGATTTTTCTAGAAAATCAATGTTGAAATTGCATTTAGAATTAAATTGAAAAACAAAGTTTCTGAACTTTCAATTATTTCATGATTAACCACGTGAGCACTTAAACATAAATATGCTGACACAAAAATCACATCAGAGACTCACTAATGACTCTGAAATTCAAAACTGCATCCTCAAGTAATTTCGTTGTGACTGTGTAACTAACTGCATCCCTCGCAACATCTTCAATATTGTGAGCTTCATCCAGTATGACAATGTTTCCCTTGAGAGATATCTCCATCTGATAAACAATTTATACCTAATTAAGGAGCCATCAAATTGAGTGATCATTAAAACTAAATTTGTTATGTGCTAATATTAAATTCACTCAACAAGATATTCCATCATCAAACAATTAGAGAAACAGTTACTATTATAATCATTATTTGCATGAAAATGTAAAGCACATCCGACACGAATAATTTTTTTTAAATCCATTAGAAATCATTATTTTCCACTTTCAACTGACCGCCTTGCGGATAATTGGATCGATCAGATAGTTGTAGGGGCAGAAGATAATTTCTGCTTTTTCTTTCAACTCTCTGGCACCAAAATATGGACAGCCCTGTTTGTAATATCAGACAATGTAAGTTAGTCAGTAAATAATTCATATGCAAAGAAGGTCCCAGAAGAGAGTCCTTAAGTTTGGTCTGCTAATCATCTAAGGATCGCGACATTTCTGAAGAATCCGGAATACCTTGATTCTGTGCCCATATTCGACAATGTCTTCGATGTCCCATGCATCCTTCAATCCATAACTTTTCAGTCGCTGGTGAGTGAACAGCTTGCTTTTATCAAAATATTGGCAGGCCTGATGCTACAATGAAACTGAAGTGTTAATAAGCATCAACATTTTGGCCACATTAACGAACATTCGTAACCTCAAGCAGTTCTTTGCATTTCTCTCCTTTGTTGAATGATTCTTTGACTGACGGATGAATGCAGGTGTGGTCACGACTTGAGAGAATGGTCATTCTAGTGCATAAATTGTAAGTGCATGAATGCATATATAATTGTGCATAAGAAATTTTATGAATTTTCCATATATTTATCCAGAAGCAGTGAATCTTCAAATCAAAATGATAAACAGTAAAAAGCGGCAAATTATTCAGGCAAAGAATATTGAAATGTTTGCATTCATCGAAACATTTTTCATCGGCTAAAATTTAAGCTCACTTGACTTTCTTGTACGCAGTCCGCCCCAGCTCCTTGACGACCTGACCTAATTGTTTGTGAGTTCGAGATGAAAAATAAATCTTTGCTGCACTTGACCTGATTGATGAAAATTATTGATTTTATTCATAGAATGCCAAGCATGAATGAATTAAATGATAACTAGCTTACAATTAATTTCAATATCCATGATTAACAATGCAAATAAGATCTTCCTAACTTTTTCTGAGGTTTCATTAATTCCTTGTCTCTGCAGTAACAGTCATCACAGTAAGGTTCATCCAACCAGTTATCTTCAAGAAACAAATCTTCCACCTGTTTTTCCTGGGTATGATTGGAGAATTGAAATAATAAAAGGTATGTTCAGGTAATTTGATTTGACTTTGGGTTGAACAATATACCAAGGAAATAAAATATGAACAAATAGCAGTCAATTATTATTGTCTCCTCCAATTACTTCATCACATAAAGTCACGCTTCATCATATAAGGTCATATCACAGATATTAAGCTGAGGACATAAGAATGTCGTAACGAGAATTATTTTCCAAAACCAAACAGCCCCAGTACAAATGTGAATGTCAACAGCAAATAAACATAAGGAGCTGAACAAAAACAATTTCCAAGTAGAAAACATGTCCATGCATCAAGAAGAAATAAAAATTTAACAACCGTTACCAAGTCTTCTTGTTTAGAGCATTTCATTGGTTCCCGGAAATCGTCATCTTCGTCATCACAATCATCGCCACCCACAGGCACTTGAGTTTTATTTAGTGATTCCAGTGTATTTAACCTGCTACCTTCACAACATTTACATCAAATAAATAAAAAAATCAGAAGTTATTATTCTAAATGTGGGAAAATATCAACTAACTTTCATCATGGCAGGGGCAAATGCAGTCATTGTCTAAGTATTAGTATATCAGGTGGTCAAAAATTTGTCAATTATTGTTGTTATTAAATATAAATGAACATTTAGTTACACACTATATACTATACTAAACATCTAATTCAGTGTTTCATTACAAGTCTAATAACAACAATATATTTCACAATACAATATGTCGCAAAGAATGCAAGTTATCGCAAAGAAATGATGATGCAGCATTAATTTCAACTTTTAAAAACTTACCATTGATTTCTTGTATATCTGGCAGGTTTTCTGGAATGACGACAAATCGTTAATAATGTAAATACATTTCATTTATGCCACATGCATAGCATCAGAGGCATTTTTATTAACTATTTATTATAGAACTCCTTCCCCCGGGGGAACTCGTGGAAGTGCAGGATGGGTTTCGAACGTGACACATTACGACCGTCGCCTTTACCGTCACGTGCAGGACGATGAGTGCAACCCGTTCGCCGTTCGCTCAAGCATTTACAAATACTCAAGGTAATTATAATTTATAGCACCAACATTATATTTTAATATTTTATAATTTGATGCATCGCTGCATGTTGCAACGGACCTGCGGTACTGCCGTAAATGCCAGGCTTGGGTTATTTTTGGGGGTAGAGCTTATATTACAAGGACCTTGAAAAATCACGCTAGTACTTTTCTGGGAAACACTGTTAAGCTTCTCCACCAAATTCTCTATCGAGTCACAAAGCAAAGATCAAACAAAATGTACCTCACTTGAGATATTCTAAACAAAATTTTAGATCCTAATTTACATGTTGATATCAAGAAAAAATATAAAATATCAGTAATTACAAAATAATCACAATGAAATAATTTATATATCAATAAATGAAATATTGACAATCTAATGTAAAGCATGGAAAAAAACAATAAATTTACCTTTTTTTGAGGTTTGCCATGCCAGTGATGAGCACAACAATGAAAGACTTTTCCCACATCCAGTCGGAGTCTCTATTATACAATTCTCATTTCTTTCTATGCTCTTGATTATCTACAGTTTCAATAATTTAACATAAGTAATAGTTACAACACAATCTTTTACTTAATTTAAAAAAAAATTTAAGAAAATAACTGAATTAAAAAAAAAACTGAAGAACTGAACTATCTTTACAACAGAGCTTCCATCAATTAGCAAGTTCCCAAAAGATGTAGGTAGCCAGGCTTAAATGTCTAATTAAAATCAAGTTTCTTTAATAAACTACTTCTAATTTAAATATAAAATCTCAAAAATGTTGTAGGATGTTAATCCTAAAATATAGAGTAAACAAATGGCGCGTGTTTCAGGGATATTTCTAACCTTTTCCATCATTGCCACTTGTGTGGCATATGCTTTACAGGGAAATTTCACTCTTACCCCAGAAATACAATAATCCATAATTTATTTATTCAGATATATTGTCATGCAAATCACTGTCGAGATCCAGATAAATTTACTAATAGAAATGAAACAATCCTGAAATCGAAAAGCTTTAATCGTTAATCGTTAAAGCTAAAATCGAAGCTTTAAATTAATCTGATTAGAAACCTAAATAACTATATATCTTTAATATTTTTTCGATATATCACAAATGATATGAAGCATAAAGCTGGCTTAACAAAGGTAATGAAAATATAACGCTCACTTTGCGTTGTCAATGGGTGCGGCCCTATCCGCAGGAACGCAAGGGTTAAGTAAACATACAACAAAATTTAAAAAGTGAGTGTTTTTACCGCGAACTTGTCCCTCTAATAATATGCTTAAATGATTAAAAATATTTTGAAAGTTGCATTAAATAGTCACAAATTAATTTTAAAATATAATTGTCTGTTAGTGCTTATTTATCTCCGCTGGGAAAATCCATTTTTACACTATTTGTAACAATACTTGTAATTTGTGAGACCTGGTATGGCAACAAATTCTGAACTAACTGATGGAGCGTCAGAAGAGAATTTTTATGACAAAAGTCTTAACATTTGGATTGGAGAAAAGCTAAATGAAGATAGAATTAAAGTCGGACATGAATTCCAGCTCCATCCTTTGGATCTCCATACCGAATGTAGCATAGGACACTACGAATGCGTGAGAAGATTGATTGGGAGGTAGCATTAGATTTAAAAACATTGTGTTTAAATTCTATAATCTAGTTATTGCTTAAGAAAGGTTGTGTTCTAAAAGGTTGTTGGATGGAAAACCCATCGCTAATTCTGTTAGCCTTTTTCAAAATAGTTATCTGCTCATTTTTTATTAAAAACTTTGTACATTTACAGATGAATTTACCTAAATGCAAATAAGCTCAGATTAGAAAGTCCATACTCAAAGCTTTAATTGTATGTCTGCCATTCATAATGATTAATATGATCTGCCATTTTATGAAACAAGGAAATCAAAACCTCATTATGTGCCTATGAGTTGACTTATTGTGACCAATCTATCATCCAGTCGAGAGACATCCCTTGATATGAAAAACAGAGGGGGATGGACCCCATTGATGTATGCATGTTACACTGGACATGAGAATGTTGTAATACTCCTGCTGGAGGCTGGGGTGTCAGTCAACTTGATCAATGACAAACAGGCCACACCCCTCATGCTGGCTGCCAGTTGTGGCAATGATGGAATAGCTAGATGCCTCTTAGAAGTTAGATTTGATTGGGCTTTATTTTATTATATCCATTTATTATTATGGTTACTGCAAGTTACAAATTTATCATATCCAGCTTGTTGGAAACAATTAAAGCATTTGTAACTGTGATATCATTAAATAAGGAAACTTAAAAGCTTAAAGTCTTGATAAAATATTTAATATGAAGATAATTTTATTTGCTCTGCTTTTTATGAGTCCTTTATTATGACTTTTCTTCCTACTGCAATGACCTAAATATTTACTTGACCAAAAGCCAATTTTAATTTTATAAATCCTGTTAATAATATCAAAATAGCAGCTTTTAATTAATGATATGGTTTCCATTAAAAACTGAAAAAAATTGTTTTAAAAGATTTAAGGCAGCATCTGATATTTAGTGGAAATGTAAGAATTTTTTATGTGCCCTCAGCAACATGCATTCATTGATGCTGTGGACTGCAAAGGTTGGACGGCATTATATCATGCGACGTTTTCAGGACATCAAAATGTTGTCAAGTTGCTTTTGGACAGGGGTGCCAATGCCAACATCAGGTGAGAATGATGATTATGATTGTGATGATTTATTGTTCATTGCTTTCCAATTGAGCAGCTTGTAATGAGACCTAAATTGCCCAAAAAGGATCTCTTCAAATGAAAGTGAAATTTTTATACGATTTATATATTTTATCTTATGTGCTGTTTATTATTGTGTTCTGAATCTTGTATCTTCCTGTCCCCATATGCTCTTCTGCTATAAAATCTAATATATATATAAGCTTTTTATTGTTGGAGTTTTCTTCATGAATTAATTTCAAAAATTTAGCTAGAACAAATGTTTCTTGTTTTTTCCCAGTGAACCTGTGAATGGCATGACTCCCCTCATGGAGGCAGCTTCAGCAGGGCATGAAGTCATTGTTCAATATTTTTTGAATCAAGTAAATAAACATTCTGTGGAGTTTTTTTTATGTTAACTTATTTGTAAATATGTGATGGAGAAAGATTTGTGATAAAAAGTGCAACCCATTGATTAAATATCATTTTATACCAGGAAAATATCAAATATTGTATGAAGTTATGTTATGAATGTGATGCAGCTAAAAAGAGCCAAGCATTACTTAAGTTCTCAAAGAAGCCATAAAATTATGCTTAATGTGTTATTAAATTAACTAAATAATTGTGTACTTTCATTGTTAAGAAATTTGTAAAATAGCTCCTTATTTAAGGGAATCCATTTCAAAGCCATCAACAAGCATGGCCATTCCGCCTTAGCTATGGCAATGTTGAAAGGGCATTCAAAGATTGTATCTCTCATCAAAGAGCATGCCAAAAGGCTGGAGAATGGTTAATATGGTGCTGCTTGTCAAACTTTTAAACAATTTCATGACCAGTTGCTCATTGATTGCTTTAGCTTATTGAATAGTCATATTTAGCAATTGATATAAGTGACGCTGCTCAATATTTGACGAATTTATGGTTGGTTTTATTCAGTTAATTAATTGGTGGTATTACCTGTAAATACTACTCTTACATAATAAACCTGATGCCATTACCTGTTGTCATTTCATAACAATCGCTTGATTATTTGCTAAATAGGAACATTGGATATCTAGTCAGATCTTCTGGGATTTGTGGGATGCTGAGGGGGATCCATGGGAATTTGGGATCTGGTGTGGTGTGATCATATGACCTTAATTATCTGCCATAGTGCTGCCTTAGAAAGATTTTAAATATAACAATTGTAAACTTAATCAAAATAAACTTAATTGCAAACATTAATTAATGTTTTCTCACCAGGGTTACAACAGCATGAAATTCCCAAAATCCATTTTAGAACAATAGCCTGTTATAATTGACTCAAGGCAATACAAATACTCAGTCATTTTTATCATGCTTCTTTGAAACCAAATATATTTCTAACAAAGACAAAAATTAAAACAGTGAATATTCATGTTTCTTAGTACTCTGCCTTGGAGCTCCGACAGGGATCCTCAGAGGAGGTTCCCCCGTCTACAAACATTTCGGCCCTTTGAATCTCCTGACGTTTTCGGGGGCCGGGCCGCATCTGGTGATCAGCCGGATGTCCCTGTCGGTTTTTTATCCTTTGGAACCCAACGCTTACCACTGGCTATGAGAGGCTCTCTTTGGCCTTCTTATGCCGGTCACTGCTGCCTGGACTGGAGCGACTTCCGAAAGCTCTCAATGGCTTCTTCATGTCGCATACTACCTGCTTTGACCTGCAATCTTCGACTA
>MPNW01000202.1:268787-291094 GCA_011800805.1 Hirudo medicinalis | reverse complement strand
GGCTATGAGAGGCTCTCTTTGGCCTTCTTATGCCGGTCACTGCTGCCTGGACTGGAGCGACTTCCGAAAGCTCTCAATGGCTTCTTCATGTCGCATACTACCTGCTTTGACCTGCAATCTTCGACTACGCGAGGCTCTCTTTGGCCTTTTTATGTCGATCTCATCCACCCCAGTTGCATACAGCGGTTATGAAAGCTCTCAGTGGCTTTTTCACACCGTGTACTTAATGTATGCAAACTGGGCCTTATAATTTCTTTGTAGCGGCAGCCGGACTTAGAATTTTTCGGGACTCGACCGCGGGCCTTTACGCGACCTCGGTTTGGTCCGCAGTCCATAGTGCCCTGCAAACCCGCGGTCGGTCCATTCCACCCGACAATACCGCACGTGTCTCGGCCAATGCTTTGGCCCCGTCGTTCGGTGGATCATTTACACCGGAGGTCGACGGCTTTCTCTGGCTTTCATGAAGTGGCTTAAGATTTCTTCTGGCTCCTCATGTGCCAGATCCAGAATGATGCTGCTTCTGCGGCCTCAGACATCCTTGTCATAGCCTTCTTTCTATCGCGGCTAGACAATCCTATCTTCGCGAGGAAAGCGTAAGTCGACCTGCCGACTATGCTACCTCGATGGGGAACAGGTCTGTCCGGTATCCCTTCGCTTCCAGGTCCATCGACAGATCTGCATACTTATCTGCTTTGAGCGCATTGCTGTATTGAAGCATGTAATGGTTTTATAGGTCTACATGTCACAGTATTACATATGTAAACATAGCTTGAAATTCAGTACTTGCTGAAACTTTAGATTTAGACTATTCTTTCTGCAGACCATCTCTCTCCAGTACTTTTTTATTTGCATTAAGTTCAACCTATTATATTTTATATTATTATAAATTATTATATTCAACAGAAAAACCATTTCTATAATTTCTTGATATTTAATGAGTTCGTGTTGAACTCTGTTTTACAGCAAATATGACAAGAAGTGCAGATCATGTCATTAATCAAAGCCAAAACAAGATACCAAGTTGGTTATTTACTTCAGTTTCAGAATCACCAAATCTAACTTTTTTAAATGTCTCATGTCTTTCCTTAAGGCATTATAATGGAAGGCCCTGAAGTTATACAAGAACTCATGAAGAAGAAATTGATCATTCAGGGGAGTAAGAACCCCTCAATTCGTTTGAGTTTTAGCATCTTTTTTAAATTTTGATTATAAGTGGGTTGAATTCAATTTTTGCACTCAATTCCTTGCCAGTAATTTATTACTTCATTGCTATTAGGCCAGGCCCCCATCCAGCCAAGTCATTCTACATGGACTGCAGCACCACAAACCACCTCAGCCCATAGTGGAAACCATGTTTCACCTCAAATATCAACCAATCAACATTCATCTTATAACATTCAGCAGAAAGTTTCTTCCCCTCAGTCAAACTTTCCTATGCCTAGTAACTATCCTTCAATGAATCTTCATCAACTTCTAGTAGAGTTGGGGTTAGCCAAATACAGTCCAATTTTTGAAGAGCAAGATGTTGATCTGGCAGTGTTTCTAACACTAACAGATAATGACCTCAAAGAGATTGGTGTTAAGTAAGATTGTATGATTAGGAACTTATATGCTCATGTCGATAGATCCGAATTCAGCTTGGTTGAAATTATTCAAGCCTCCTCGGGCCAAGAAAGAAAATGATGATGGCCATAAATCGCTGGCATGGAGGTGCATCCCCTGTATCAACTTATCGATCCAGTTGTAGTCCTTTGCCACAAGAGGGTGAATTCCAAGAGATTATCCTCAATTTGCATCAGGTAACTCAAATTACTGAGAATTTTAAGGGAAAAGGTGGTACAGAGTTGAATTAATGAATTTTCAAGTTTTTTTAAGAAAAAAAAAATTGGTTTAAAGATTGTTTGCATTGTTTAAATTAAATATGAACCTTGATTCTAAGTTATTATGTGGTAAATATCTTGTCAATTTTCTGCAGAGGAATCAACATCTAGAACAGCATCTCCAAAGGGAGGAGCAACTTCGTGCCACCCTTGAATCATGTCTGATGAGGGATCGAATGGAGCTGCATGAATTTGTAGACAGACTCATCCAACACTTCAACAGATTCTCTGCTAGGAAAGATGTTCTCATCGCTAACTTGGGGTAGGTCTTAATGCTTGAAGTGGGATCTATTACTTTAATGCAGGGGTATGCAACGATTTTCATTGGTGAGCCACTTGTGAACATTGGAACAACAATTAGTCATCATCTAAAATATGTAATCTAATGACAACTAGTGTATTGAATTATGAATACATTTTTAAACAATATAGGCAAATAAAATTGAGTTTAGTTTTATTAATGTGAGACTTGGTATTTTGTGTTTTTTTACAATTTATCATTATCTGCTCTGACCGATATGGTGGCACAATACTGAAGCTGACTGACCAGATGTTAAAGTTTAATGGAAACAGTTCAAAACCTGACCATAAACTGTGTGTGATTTTTACTTTTCTGTTTTTTAAATTATGTGGACATGAAAATATTGTATTTGATTTTGGCAAGGCATTCTCCAGTGCTGACTTGAGTAATAATAATGTTATAGCTAACAGATATAATTATAATTAATATAATTACCAAGTTAATAAAGAAACCACAGCATATCTTTAAGAGAGCTATGATTTTTTACGATAACCTTTGGTTGGATTATTTTTCATATCAAATTTTGATATGTTACTTGATATAGAAAGTTTATCAAATTCAGAAATGTGTTTTGTGATTCGATGATACATTCCAGAAATATGTGTTAAAATTGCAAATAAGTTTCCTGTAATATAACAGAATGCTAAGGTTCAAAATCATGCTATTAATTCAAATAAAACAAATTGAATTGACCAAATGAGTTGTGTTCCTGCATGCGGCAGTAATGGCAATGGTCGTAATGTGTCATGTTCGCAACCCGGCCTTTATCGCCAGGGAGTGCCCTCAGGTGGAGACGCTATATAAATGGTAGATCAAATAAGATTGCCTTCACCTCCTATCCAAATACATATTTTCTGCTGCAATAAACCTCCATCTCTAAATCATATCAGTAGTAGTGGCACCTATCAGGATCATAGATTTTAAACTTTGTTTCATCTAAAGTAGTTACTGGCTGCTAAGGTGCCAGCATTGATGAACATTTGACAAATACTGATCTCATGGACTCCAATAACACATCGCCTCAACTCACTCCAAAGGCTGCTTTCTTTGCCTGCTCATCGCCTCATCATCATACGACAGCCTCATCTCCAACATAGATATATCAGAAATTACCTACTCCTAACATCATCTCATCTCCTGCAATATCTCCGTAGACAAACATCCTCCCTCCATCAGTATCATCCATTGTCACAGCCTCAGAAGTATCAAATGGGTACTTTTGAATGAGACCTTTTCTGCATCTTCGATGATCTTCTGTTTTACAAGTCTGATGCTGACGACTTCGCCATTTGAGTCCAAAAGTCACTAGAGGAACTCCTCGACAGGCATGTCCCATTCAGGAAACTATCAATTCAAGTTGGTCAGCAACCCAATCACCAACTCTCCCATGAGGCAATCAAGGCCAAGAAAACCTGCTGGTGCTTGGAACGTCGCTACCTTCGTCAACATACCGACATTGCCAAGCAACTATACAAGTCTGCTAAAAAATCCGCCAAGATGGCCATCCTAAACTCCAGGGCCTCCTCCATTAAGGAGGAATTCAACTCGGATGCCAATCCCCGTTCCACGTGGCATTCCATCCACAAACTGCTCCACTCTTGTTAACTCATTCAATTCATTTTTCATCTCAAAGATATCTAAAAATTCATGAACCAATTGCAAAGACATCCTTGCCTCATCACCCACATCTCCCTTCCCTACCAGGCAATTCTCAGGTGCCCCAATTTCAGTCCTCCAACCTGTGTCATCAGAAGAGGTTCTTAAGTTCATTCGTTCACTGTCCAACAAGTCATCTCCTCTTCACTCTCTCCCCCTTCCTTTGCTCAAGAAACTTGCAGAAGTGCACAATGATTGGCATCTCGTTAACTTTCTTCAACTGAAACCACATTGTTCATCAGTGTTCATCTGGCATACCCGTCCGCATAAAAACTCTGTCTCCCCATCCTCCATAAACTTCATAGGCCTCCTTCTTTCTTCTACTCTTAAACTCCTCGGTGTTACTTTTAATTCTCACCTCAGCTTTAAAGAATATTCCACCTCTGTCATCAAATCATGTGATCACCCCATCTGGGTAATTTGGCATGTCCGTCTGCTCCTCTCCATCAACACAACTTCTGCCCTTGCATGCAGTCTTGTTCTCTGTCACCTGAATTACTGCAATTCCCTTCTCTATAGTACATCTGCCTCCTTGACCCTTTCCTTGAAACTCATACAAAACAAATTTGTTCTTCTTAACCCCACCCTTAATAGCCTACCACCTGAAGCAATTGCGCTGGTTACCGATCCATAATCTCATCATCTCCAAAAAAGCCCTCATGACATCGAACTATCGCGATGTCCGATCCACCATATCTCCACCTCATTCTCTGCTGCCATGCAGCTGGCCTTCGTTCATCTTCCACCATTCAACTACACCAACCAGTTCACAAATCATCCCTCATCAGAGGCTCTTATGCCTCTCCTGCTGTCTGGAACACATTACCTCCCTAGTAAGAGCTCAACCATCCATGGAGCTATTCAAGTGTCACCTGATGACCTGACGACCCACCTCATCAGGACACCAACACGAAGCCAACAAAGTTACAAGGCGCCTCTGAAGCTATGCAAAGGGTGCATTGTAAATTAACTATTATTATTACTATAAGCTTCCCATTATCAACCATATGATTTGCCCATTCCAAGTGGTGCAAACTATCCTCTTTCTTGAGGTGTGGGAGTTTTTAACTATTGATACTTCAATATTTGCCTGTTTCTCGTATATCCTGGCACCAAAGAGTTGCTCCCTTGTAAATTTAATGATATATAATGTTATTCTGTTGAAAATCCTCCCTTTAAAGACTATCAAATGAGATTTCTTCTTCTCGGAGAGTTTATCTGGTTTTCTCCTATGATTTTTCTTTCCGTATTCCTCTGGATTTCTCAGGGAGCTTCCAATAACAGTTTTAGAGCGATTGGGCTCATGAGAAACGTTGGAAATAATTTGCATTCTCAAAAGCAAAAATCAAATTAATTAATTACAACAAAATGACATATTCTTCTAGAATTATTTGAGATGTTCTTTTCTTGACAATTATGAAATTATAAAATTATGAATGATTAGAATTTAATAATTTATAATGCTACTAATTCTTTTAAGGGAATGCATCAAAGAATTTGAATGTTCCATTTCAAAACAAAGCACAGGGGTTAGTGCAGGGCAAGGTGATACCAAAATACATCACTGCTACCTTCAAAATGTGAATAAACTCAGATGTTGCTTTTTGGACATGGAAGCCCTACTGAATGCTATTTGCAATGACACCCACTCACTTATTGTAAATGCACAGAATAGGAGCTAGGCCTGATTTGCAGTAGCAAACCAATTTGGTTAAGTATTTCTTTACTTTTGTTATGATGATTTTCCCACTTCTTATATTCATGTTTGTGAAAGACTTTATTTACTACATAGATAATTTGTCAAGGAAAGGTCATATTGAATGTTTTAGATGCTAATGTGTATTTATTATGTCAACGAATTGGATTTTAAATCATTTGTTTCAAATAAAGTGCAATTTTTGTGCAGGAAATCTTTGAATCATTTATTAAAAATGAGCAAAATATTAGATTATCAATGCTAACTTTACTGTTAATGAAAGTCTGGCAAATACAATTAATAGATCAGCTGACAATTTAAAAGATTTGACTAGATTGTTTGGCATAAAGAAACTCACCAAGAAAATATAAATTCAACAACATCTGTAAAGTTTTGAAACTCGTGATTTAATACTATTCAATGTTACACTTCGATGACAGCCGAATGATTCTCAGATAATGAGCACTTCTTGGAATGACTAGTTGACTTTTTCCATGATTCCAGGAGGGGCATCGTGTAATACCAAGCAGCTTCCTCGTTTGTCTTGTTTGACTCTAAATCAAGGGCCATTTTCTCTACTTCTGCTAGGCCCTTTGTAGAACTCTCATATTTGATTGAGACCAGTCTGCGATAGAAATGAATAGCAAAGGCTATGAAAACAAGAAGGACAGGAACTATGATGGCTGTGGATGCAATGTGGGCAGAATTACTCAATTCATAGAATCTGACCCAAACCAGGATAGCCATTTGAGCAAGAAAAAGCAGTATTCCAATGCCAGTTGAAAATATCCAAGCTAATTCTATGTACCTGCAATGACATACAAGAATTGTGAGAATTTAGACTTTTATTTGAGAAATCTTGGTTCATTCCCTATTATTCATATTAAGTCAATTCAAAGGCCTGTTTTATTTGAAGGACATAAATTTTGATAAATGCTCATGTGATTCATAAAAAAACCGTTTGATAAAGGCTGAGTCAAAATAACTCATTTCTCAGCAATGGTGGAAAAGCAGCAGGGATTATAAAATTTCAAAAACTATTTAAGAACCATACATTTTATGAAATCTTACCAATGTAAGTGTGTGTGTGGCGAATCGCTGATCGCGCCAAAGTGGTGTACATTACCAACAGCTTCGATATGTGGAAGAATGCAAGTACTGATCATAAGTGCTAGCAAGTGCACTGCAACTACGAGAGTGGTGATAACACTGAAACTAATAAGAAGAGCTTCCGACGTCTGCGGTCCCAGCTCTATTTCTACCATGGCTACCTGTGTGTTTTAAATACCATTGTTTGACATGTCATGAAATAGGTGTAAAAAAAACCTACCATGGCAAAGCCAGATAGGAGCGCTGACGTCCTACTCGAAGCTTTCAATTTTGCTTTACCGAGAAGTAATCTCTTCCATAGTAGTACGTTCAATTCCGTGTGATTTTTAAGCATATCATCCGAAACATTTGCCATCGATAAAGGTTCATATCAACTCACAATCAAAACTCAACAAATAAATGGCTACATTTTTTTTACACATGTGGATATTTATAAAAAATGCAAAAAAAGGCATTTATTAAAGTGATTTTTTATCTATATTTCTTAACTTGGATTTAAAATCAAAGCATATTTATATGGTCCTCAATTTCAAACAGGCGATAAGAGATTGCGTGACCCTTCAGGTTTACTGACGTCGAAAAGTTTCTAAAGATGAAGCTGACAAATATTTTGATGTTTCACGTGAGAAGAAAAAACTATCCAGGAAAGATTGATATCGGGTAATTGGTGAATTTATTAGTTTCAACATTACTCAAACTATTCTCAATATGTGACTAGTCCACTAGTAATCCGACGTACTTACTTTAAACTGATTCAAACAATTTTTGCTAATTGCTTGTTATTAACGTATTAATGAGAAATCACGCTGGTTCATATTTTGATATTCCTTTCGCTTAAACTAGCCCTTAGGAATTTCTTCATAATTAGTGGCTAGTGTTTGCTAAAAAGTCCCATTGAAAGATTTTCATCTTAGCCCTTTTCCTAGATTTCTATTTAGTTAGCTTTTAAACTTTATTTTACATATAAAATAACTCATTGCAAGAGGTTCTGATTGAGGTTGTTCCTGCTTTCCTATTTTAGATTTTTTCATAGTTATGTTTTATTTTGGTATAGTGTGGTATGCTTATAAAATTTAGGAATTTTTATTCCAAAATCATCATTCTATGATTATGTGTTTGACTTGATAGCAAAACACTTTTATTGCCTTGTTCGAACTACTTTATTAGCATGATTATAATTTTACTTGACTTTGTGAACATTCCAGAAAAGTTCAACGTGTGTTGCCAGTGACCAATAACTTGAAGATTCAAGCTTCTGAGCAACTTCTTCGGGATCATGAAAACCAACTATATCTTCAAAAGTCATTTCTGAATGAGGTGAATATGATATTTAGCTTGTTGGTGAAATTTAAGGCCTTTGTTTAATAAAATGCTTACTTTTGCATTAAGCTTTATATAACTTATTTTATTAGCATTAGCTCTTCATTTATGAGTGGCTAATACGAAGAAATTGGCATAAACATATAACTCTAGATATTAGATATAACATCTGATATTTCTTTGAAAGAACTTATGTGAATTTTTTAAACAAGTATTTGAAACTCATGGATATCTTTTAATATTATTTATAACTTCATTTGTAACTCATTATATTAATTGTCTTTTAAGCAATTATAAATTGAGTGGGATTTACTAATTCATATTCAATTTTGCATGTTTTTAGGATGAGGAAAAATATCTGCATGCCATTGAACTGAAACAGGAAGAACTAAGAATGGAGGAACAAAAACACAAATACACGTTATCAAAACTGAAACCACCAATGACAACAGAAGACCACTTAGGCCAGCTGAACTTAACTAAGTGTTGGGAGTAACATTAGAACAAATTTATTTTCAATAGCACTTTGTGCCTATTTCTTCTGATGTTAATTTAGTGGCTATTTTGGTCTTAATTTGAGATCTGAATATACAGGCAGATAAGCTGTACAAACCTATCTTTGCTTAAGTTGACAATTGGAGATAATTTATAATGTAATTGGTTCTCAGAAGCAGGGTCTCCAATAGAAATTTCGAAGACCCTGGCTAAAAATGTATGAATCGCAATAGTGTGAGCTGATATTTGATTGATTGCGTTTGTTTTCATCAAATTAATGTAAAAATGCTTTTATATGTGATAGTTCTGTGCTTCCTATGCCTCACCAGTAAATACTTTAATTTGTAAGTCTATCATTACAGTTGAGTGGTATGGCAGTAATGTTACTATGTAGACAGAAGTTGTAAACTTTATGTAACTGGTTGTAATGTTTTAGACATTGTGGGCCTTACCCTTCACACTGGCTTCACCAAGGAGAGATTTCACTTTTTCTTGATAGGGAAGGAGGCTGACTCCGGAATTTTGTGACTTCTTTTGCCAAAAATTTGAGGAAGGTCACATTCAGACATTTTCACTTTTGGTGAAATCACTGATTGGTGATAATGAGATTACTTTCTGTAATATTGAAAAGTCTGCCCCTGTGGAGGGTGTGCATTTCGTCACCGTCTTGACTAAGCAATGGAAAATCACTCAGCAGTGGGGTTGTGCGAAATGGTCATTATCTTGCAGAGATGCCACAGAATATTTGGTTTCTTCGCTTTCGGATACCTTATATCGACATCGTTTTTAAACGACTTTTTGGCAGATTTGGGGTGTTGTTCGAGAATTCTAGTTTCTCATCACTAAAACACCCAGTATTGCGAAACTGACAAGAAGAAAAATGAGGTGGTCGGGAGAATGATTCGGGATGGTTGCCGGGCTTTGGCGCCGCCACCTTTACTAACAAATGAGACTATGTCCCACTTAATAATATTTAATTATTATACCCAAAACACATAAATCTAACCTTTTTCTGAGTTTGTGAGGTAAAATTGCTCCAAAATGATGACATGCAATAAGAATTAAGGTTATTTATTTTAAGACGCTTTGAACCTCAAAAGAAACTAGGCTATGATATTGTTTACATCCTTTGCCATTGGGGTTTTCTCGCGTAAATTAATGGACATTTTCGGTCTCATGTTTTTGTGATTACAGACAATAATACTCATAATTAAGCATATGTAAATTTAGTTCGACCTTTTTAGTTTCATGCTAAGTTTGTGGACCGACTTAAATCGGTTTTAAATACAATGAGACCAAAAGATTCTGTGTATCCAATACCTCCTGCCAAAAGTTCCATGCAGGGAGTTATGCAAAGCCCTCTGTATAATGGATCCAAATTCAATGGTCATCAGAAAAGTAAAGGGAACTCCTATGCAGTTGAGGTCACGTTGCAGGTTTGTTGGATTTTGCGAGCTAGTCAAAAAGTTTGAATTCATTGGTTTTGTGTATTATACTATCTTAATAATTACTCTTAAGCAAAAGTAAAATGTGATAATGTTGACGTTTTGTTGAATTTCAAATTATTTGTCAGCACGTTGATCTAGAAAACTCCTACTTGTGTGGATACTTGAGTATCGTTGGACTAACAGATGAGCATAGAGTTCTAACAACATTCTTTGATGGGGAGATAATCAGTGAAAAGTATCCTTTCCTCACAAGAAAATGGGAGGCTGAGGAGGAAGTTGATAAGAAGCATTGGGTGAGGGAATGATATATTGTATCTATATATTATGATACCTTGTAATTAATTAATTATATAATTAATTATTAATTATAAGATGATAATGAAGTGTAATGGGCAATTTGTTTGTGCTGACATTTCTGCTTTTCACTTTTGTTGGTCATGAAAATTATTCAACTTTTATGCCATTGATGAATAATGATTACTCCATTCCCAACTTATTTTCCTTCCAGAGCCAGTTTTCAAGCTTCAGCCCATTTCTGAGCAAGTTCAATGCAGATGATTTTGATTATAATGACCTGAAGGATTCAGATTTTATCTTCATGAGATGGAAAGTTGGTGGAATTTTTTAGTTATTCATTATTTAAGTATTTATTAATGACAATGCTTCTGAAGATATGACTTTAAACATAAAACCAGATATTTTTAGAAACTGATGCTAATTTCTAAATGTACGATTTAATGGATGGTAACTAGCCAAATAATATGCAATGAATAATGTTTTGATTTGACAAATCTTATTGCTATTCCACAAATTTGAAGCAATTTATGAATCAGCCAAGCCAAGATGATGGGAAATAAATGAAAATATAGATATTTTATCAACATCTTTGAAAAATTTTAAATTAGGAACAATTTTGGGTTCCTGATCATACTAGGAAAGACATAAATGGAGCATCATTTGCTGGCTTCTATTACATTTGTCTTCAGAAGTCTACCAATGTCATCGAAGGCTATTACTATCACAGAAATTCTGAAATGTCAGAATAAGTTCATTGTAATTTCACAATTGCTTGTAAACTTGTTAATCGTACATCTGTTTCTATAAATCAAAAAACTAAATAATTTTCTGATTTAACTTCATGATTTACATTGCCAGGTATCAATCACTGAACCTCAAGCATGTTCCTCAATATTGTACAGGTGTTTATGAATTCAGATAAGAATGGCTTATTGGAAGGGTTGAGTTGTATGGGTAACCACAAGTTGTTTTCAGACGATTTCAAGTCATTCGATTCATTTATTAATCAATAAGTGGTAAAATCTTAATTATATTTCAAATTCTTGGTTTATGCATGGTGTGATTTCAAAAAGTTTTATTTAATATTTAAACTTTATCGACAGTAAATATAATATTTGACAGTATGTCTTCGATTATTTTTTAAAGTTTTTTTTCACTGCTTAGATAAGTCTGGTAAAGTGTATATGACTTAATTGTTGGTAACACTAATAAATAGTTTATATTTCATTGTGGTTCATTTATATTGAGTCCTATGCTTAGCATCAGAGGCATGTATTGCTAACCATTTTTATGGGCTCCTTCCCAGAGGCACTTGTGGCAGTGCAACCTGGGTTGCAAACATGACACATTATGATGTATGCAGGAACAATGTTCAACAATTAATGTGTTTGCAAAGATTGTTGGCTAAGTAACTTCTCCAGATACCATTTGAAAAATAAAGTCAGTGGCTACTTATCCAAAAAGGTTAAGAGCAGAATGTGATGGGAGGTCTTGCACTGGCTATATGAGTCCTAATGATTCAGATTATGAGTTTTAATGAGGATAAAAGATCCTTTCTGATATCGATTTCAAAGTATGAGAATCTGCGGTAACCAGAGGGGAAGGACGCTTCTTAATTAATTGAATGTTGACTTATGATGAAATTAGGGTGCTATCGCTTGCGCTATTATAATTTTACCGGTACAAGGAGCAATCCACATCAACACGTCTGACATCACCATCTTCGGTTTTGCTGAAGTTGGGCTCAGTTGTTAACCTAGCCGAATAAGTTAAAAAATAAAAATTTTAGATTTTTTTGATCGATGTCATAATATGGATCGTTGATCTTGACCGAATGCCAACGACTCGCGATCGTCGAGAGACTTAAGTTTTATTTCGTTCGAGGGCAATAGAAGGATAATTTTTATATCAAATACCTGTATTTGAAGAGCTCTAATATGGACAACTTACTGAGACTTTTTTTATTTTCTATATTTTAAAAATATTTAATATCAATATTTAATATTCAATTACAACATTTGAACCAGGCTTACGGTAAGATCGTACAAAAAATAACTTTTCGATTTATTTTTCATGTATTCAGAATACTACAAAAAACAAATATTCAAAATTTCGAAATGGGCACTCCTATAGTTTTTATGTAGTGAATTTTTTAATATTGCTTAGCAATTGCGAATTCGATATTTCATCTCATTAACTATTCAGTAATGATGAATTGATTAATTTCTATGAATGCATGTCGTGCATGTTTAAAATTTTTTGAAAAATCTCAAAGGTGATATAGGACACAACGGTTACCAAAAGAAGATTGGTTTTACAATTTTTCCACATAATGCTAATGTTTAATGCTTATATATTAGGTGTTATCATTGTTATTGTTACAATTGCTACGGAAAATTCATAAACAGATGCACGAGACTGAGTTTGTCCTTAGCAAACATGGTCCCGTTTGTCGTTGTTTACATGGTCGCGTAGCACCATGGGATGAGATTGCGAATGGTACAAGGCCGACCATATCGATCAAGTCTCAAACATTTCCAAACAAATCAATTCATGTTCCATTCCAACATTCAACCGCTTAGAAATTTATAAACAAGCAACATCTGTAAATAAAATTTGTTCATGAACAGCAACAACGGGATTGCTTTTGCTGACATCCAAATGTTTGGATGGTTTCTTGGGCAACGCCCCCAACAGTATGACAACAAACTCCAAGCAATAGATTTTTTTTGACAACTCAGTTTAGATTCTCATCTGGACAAATAAGTTAAATTCTGCATTTTTCTTAAACAATTATATGCAGCATTTAATAAATACAAAGTAATTTGAAAATTCTTGAAAATTGTCAAATATTTTACGTGATTAAAAGAGTTTTCAAAACAGTCATTGAAACTCTTTAAATGAACGTTTTCCATTATCTCTTCTTAACGTCCTTGGGTAAATTTTGTTTGTAACGTTAATTAAATAGGACCTGTATATTAGTTTAATAATAAATATACATAATATATGAATGTGTCAGGTTGGACAACTTCGGAAAGCTTCGCCTTGACAGGATGTTACTCCACAAAGCCTCAGGACAAAGACGATATGGTCTTGGCATATCAGGCCGATAACCGCCTGACAGTTTCAGAATGCTCGAGGAAGTGCCAAATGAACACAAAAGCTTATAGTGGTATTCTAGAAGCTTCTTCATGCTTTTGTGGAGACGAATTTGGTCATACCCCTCCTATGACTGGTGAATTGCTATTTTCTGAATGAATTTAGCCCTAATTTCAATTTTTATTAATAAAACTAATGTTTATAATTACTAATTGGACGTGGAATTACATTCAACACTTAGCTCAAACTTATTAACCAAACTTGAAAAACCTTAGTAGCAGTGAAATGTTAAATCATAATTAATTGCATCGAATAATAATATCTACTAATTATTACTATATAATAATTATGACAATATTATTAATGAAGGAATATAAACAAAAATCATCAACAAGTTTTTGTCTAAAATAATTTTTGAAATGATACTAACTTTTTAGTTTAATTATCAGAAATAATAATAATAATAATAATAATAATAATAATAATGTGAATTATGTCAATATTAGAAATAAATTATTGATATTGTTTGCAGACTGCAACTACACATGTTCGGACAAGTTGAGCTGTGGTGGTCTTACTTCATACACCACTTATTACGTCATTGGTAATAAGTAAAATAGTTTCACTTATAATTATTAATAATTAGAAAATAAATTAACATTTTAAATTAAATTTTAATCACACATGTAACACTTATAAAACATATATACAATTACAATAGTAATCAGGTGATGTCGTTATACTTTTGGAATTTAATGATAAAGATAACTTAACTTGTTTCAATATGATATCTTACTGAGACATAAAACTTATAATTCATTAATCAAATTAATAATTTAGATGAAAATGCGAGCGGCAGGAAGTACGCTTTCTTCTCAGCCGCCAAAAGTTTTTACGAGGCAAGGAGGTCCTGCGTGAAATTGGGAGGAGATCTTGCAGGAAGAACAATGAAGAACGAGAGAGATAATATCTCGTTGGAAGTCAGAAATTCGAGGTTAGGATTTATTAAAGATTTTGTAAATCTAAATATTGTAATTATTAACTTATTCTGGTGGACAAAATATCAGTATAGCACGTTTTCTTGAAACATCGATTTTTTTCTTCAGAGGACTGAAATTATTGAAATCTAAAATAATTTATTAATTAAGATTCCCCTAACATCTTAAACTGGCACAGAACCATTTTAAGAATTAGTAATTATTAATTAATAATAATAAAATAAGAGTTCTCAATTGCAAGCTCTTCCGCAACGTCTGTATGGATTGGATTGAGGAAGAGAGATGTGGAATATGAGTGGGTGGATGAAAAGGACCCCAACCAGGCTGACACTTACGCCAAGGAGAAATACTGTGAGTTTTCACTGTCACCATCACTATCATCACCATCGACGTCGTTATGGTAATTTCCTTTGAGCTAGGAAGAATAATAGTCAAATAATAAATTGCCCAAAACGAGTGGAGTGTTTCAACAGTGGATTGCATTAGTCGTGTAAAGTTAGTTTAAGTCGTGAAATAAAAGTAGCATTCTTAGCTCGTCTCCGCCGCGTCTATGTTCATTTTCTATCGGCACCTTTCTAAATAAGCGCTGTATAAATGGCTAAGCGCTCCTTTGCATATAACATTGAACTATAAAAAGATTTAATTAAGTTTATCTCAAAAGTAATATAATCTGTGTTGTAAGTTTATTTTTCGTATTTTAAATTCATCATACAATGCTTTTTGTTTAAGGACTTTATAGATATCTTTAATTTGATGGTTTTTACATATTTTCTAAAAATATTTTCCTGACAAAATTGTACAGAAATATTTACTTTTTATTCTACCTCTTCATTGGAAATCAAGGAAGCTCCCAATAAAACAACTAATGTAGCGTACAATATAATGTAATGTAATATTATGTAATGTAATCCTTAATTCGAGATGTAAAATAGATGCTGGTGTACTAAAGCACTTATTTATATGTTAATTAAATTTTAATTCGTTCGCAATTATTTGAATAGCCATTACGTCCAAGTTATTACATGTAAAATGCATTAAATTTAAAAGAATAGAAGAACATTATTACGTTACTAATTTTAAAGAATTTTATCAATCTCTTTGCATAATCATATTTTTTTACTGTACATATTGATGCATATTTAAAATATTTCGAGTATATATTTCTCTATAATTTATTTGCCAGCTAATTTCAACCCCTTTTCAACACAATAGAAACCAGTTGCAGAAACCAGTAGTTTCCTTACAATTCCTCGTGAAACATTTCTTTCCTTGAAATCCGTCAATAATTTCCAATAATTTCTTAAATTCCACTCACATTGCATGCACCAGGTACTGTGTCACCAACATGGTGGCATAAAATCAATCCAGGTGAAACAAAGGAAGGACACGTCATTTATTCGTTGATGTCAATCGAATGAGCCTAGCTCCCAAATAATTACAAATATTCAAAACAAGCCATGCATAACAGGAATTTGTTAAGAATTAATACAAGCCATTAAAATAAAATGCAAAAGTAAGTAATTATTCGATAAACTCAAATTTTCAGCGTTAATGAACATTTGAATGAATAAATATTGAATCGCAGAATTAGGAAAACTGGAAGCAATTGGAATGAATATCGTACATTTACTGCACCTCATGATCCCCGATGAAACATCATGCATGGCACACAGAAACTTAATAATTATTTTAAACGAAGCTTTTGAAAATCACTAGAACAATGCGGATTAGCATAATTAATTGACTAATTTGATAATAATAGTAATAATAACAAATAATTAAACAATAATAACATTATTATAAATAATAACATAATTAAAAATAATTATATTATTATTATTATTATAATATTATAATTATATAATAATTATTGTATTAATAATAATAATAATAATTATATAAATTAATATTATATTAATTATTAAAATTATAATTATTAAAATTATTATTAAAATTATATTAATATAATAATAATTATATATATAATTATATTTAATATAATTATATAATAATTATAATTATATAATTATAATATAATAATAATATAATAATAATAATAATTATTATTATTATTAATACAATAATTATTATAATTATGCTTTGTTATTTCGATGCTTGGTTGAATAAAATTGTTCAAAAATCTCAACAAAAAAAATAATAATAACGGACGACACTGGACCGGAATCACAACACAGCTCCGAGTGATAATAACAACAACAATAGTAATATTAATTGAAGTGTTCCAAAATCAATGGTCGACCAACGATCCTCAGCTGAAGTGCGTCTCTTATGGAGTGGATACTCAATTGCTCGCCTCCAAAAACTGCTCGGAACATTTGCCATTCGTTTGTTACCTGCCTCCGTACAACACAGGTGAGAGTCTCTATGAGCTTTCAACTTTCTTTTATTTAATTTTGTTTATGAAGGAAATATCATCATGTTATAATCACAAGACTTATAAATACATTAAAAACGCAATCGTAAATAATTTTGGTGAAGATATTGAAGATATTTATTAACAAATGGTCAAATAAATTATATTTATCATTAAAGATAATAATGTCTGTTAATACTTGTTAATTAATGGTATCTTATATTCGTATTGAAATGATTACAATATGCAATAATTAAAAAAATATATAATAATAATAATATAACTGCGAAAGCTGTAATTATTCGTCACGAAACTTGAGCCGAAATGTTAACTTTGTCACGAAAATAAAAATGATTTAATAAGATGAATGATGGTTGTCATCATCTAATTTTATGACTTCAATAATTATGTATCGACTGCAAATTTAAAGAGAGTTGTTTGGAAATTTATTTTTCGTATATTTAATAAATAAAAACTATGGATCTTAAAATTCAAACGATTTGTTTGATGGAAATTCCTTCATTTTTATTTCAACCAGGTCTGGAGGAAACCACTTCAGAGCCTTCCTCTCAATTGAGAGAATCTTCTGACCCAGAGGAAAGCAGCAGACGTTTGGCTCTTCTCATCGTCCTTCCTCTCTTCTTCATCTGCTACGGGGGAGCTTGCATCCTCTACTGCATCCATCAAATCGTCAAACATTGCTGTGGACAAACTTACAGACACACCAAACTCAAATCTTCATCGGTAAGTTTGATGTCTTCTTGAAAGTATGTGTATATGAACTTATAGTAATAATGTATTTAATCACATGTTGAACCTTTTGCTTATCTTGTACAGGTACCTCGAACGGTGAAACAGATTGAATGAAAATGCAGTCTGAAAGAATAAATTTGATGCTTCAAATTAAACTAATAATCATATTTAAAATAGAAAAATTTATAGTTTACATTATTTACAGATTTATAGATTACGTTATTTATTATTCATTAGAAGATATTTAAGCATAGAAACACGTTGCATTCAGAGACCATCCAGTGGAAAGAAATCTACAGTATATCCCGAAGCAGTAGTGACTGACCCCTCTCAATCAAAACTTGTTCCTCCTTTGGTTCCTTATCCTGACAAAACACCTTATATGGTCAGTCGTGCATTTGTACTTCAAGTACTTATTTCAAGAGAATGAAACACATAAACCATAGCATATGCTTATGATAATATTTATTAAGAAGTTAATCTCTTTCCAAATGGCTTACATACTTGGAGTTTTTCGAAGAAATGTCAATTAAAGAAGTTAGAGTCACAATTACTTATTACAAGGTCATGAGTTCGTATCAATATTTCAGGCCGACCCCCTAGCGGATGAGAAGAAAGCAAAGCTTTTAGAGAATGCATCGAGAGAGGCTCGTGAGAGAAGAATGAAGGAGGCTGAAGAAGGCAAAGCATCGAGAATCTTTAGTGGTCAGAAGAAACCACCTGAGCCGCCGCCAGCGGTGGATCGTCCCGAGATTTCAAGATCCACCTCCAAACTGCTTCCTCCTCCAGCCACGAGTCAGGATGAGAAACCTCCCCAGCAAGAACAGGATCAGGAGCCAGCTCAGAGCATGGCAGGGAAGTCGATAAACGAAATACTTCGCCTCAAAATGGCTCAACAAGCGAACAAGAAACGTCCAAAGAAGATTTTGGCTGCCTGAAGGAAAACAAAAATAATCAAAGTTTCTAATCCACGTAGTCGCACAAATATTTTACTTAGTCTTGCACCTCATTCACTTGCTTTGATTAATTCGAACCACAACTGATGTGCACGAACCAAATACTGCTCAGATCTTTGTGGCTCAACACTCAAGTTTTAAGATGATTTGCACTTTTCTGAGGTGGATTCATGTCCTAATCTGATGGAAATAGCATTTTTAATAATTGATAATTTAAAAAATATAACCATTTAACAAATTAAACTATCAAATGCATTAGACTTAAAAACCAGTTTTTAAGTTAAACTTAAGACGATGGAGGGCATGTTCAACATCTAATCATTATTTCAATCCAGCAAACTCTATTGTTACGAATGTCTGGTCATTATTCAAATATCTCGTGAAATTGTGACGTAATTGGTTTTCAATTTTTAGATTGATTTAAACATGTTTTTGCATCTTGTACACTTGTTTTCCATCTTGTTCAAAAGGGGGCAGCATGTGATGTTCAGAGAGATAGGGATTCTCTTTCGTGATGACGATGACGATAATGGTGATTTTAATGATGGTATTGGTGATGCTGATGAGTGATTTACTCATCAGTTACGAACCATTTAATGCCTGGAGCATTCAATGTTCAATGTTCAACATTCAATGTTCAATGTTCAGCATTCAATGTTCAACATTCAATGCTCGTAAAAAGTGAAATAACTGGAAAAATGGTTGAAAACAAATAATTTTGAATTATTCGATAAGTTAATTAATAAAAGGAAGATATTACTGAAAAGTCTTAAATGCTTGGCCGGGAGTTTGCTATGGACCGAGTACTTGCTTTTGTGTGATTGTTTCCAGAAAATAGGATCGGTTTGTGCCAACATTGCTGTTGAATTTTCTGGATGGAAATTTAGTTTTGCTTTGTCTTAGGAAGAATTTGTGCACATCCTGGTTTGGGCTAGAAAGGATTGATGACAAATATCACGAAAATGTCCAAGAAATGTTGCTTGAGTAATCTAAATCGTTGGCGAGCATTTTCTTGTGCGAATTTGTATCTATCTTTTTTTTTTGTATAGATGTATGAATGCAGTCGCAGGAGCATTGGCTTCCGTGCAAACAGCCAAGTATTGATTTGCGGGGGTGTTGCATTCAATCGCAAGATGAAAGTTGAGTGAAAGTTGGTGTCATTAACTTTAGAATAAATAAATTTCAATTTTTAATAACATTAAAACATTGCCTTATGATGCCCAGCAATACATAAACATCTTTATTTATTTACAAATGTCAAAATAATAAAATAATAAATGATAGTTTTGTCATAATTGATTGATTAATTCAGTAAACAGGAAGGCCATCAACTGCTTCTCGACGTGTTATTTACATGTTGCAGCGCTCAACAAAAGTATTCAGACAAGCAGGAAGTTCAGAAGTTGGCTGGAAAAGAGAGAGTGTGAATAAGTGAGGGTCATTTTTCCTTCTTGTGGTTGTTAGGATGGAGACAGTCTTAATGCGATTTTCCAGGATCGTGTTGATGCTTATAAATTTATTTGAAATCATTTAAATATTTCTTTTCAAGACCAGATCAAGTTAGTTCCTAACTTTTATCATTTCTGAAAGCATGTCTGATTTTATTTCTTGAAATTAACACATTGAGTTGAGACATTAAAAAGTAATTCTATTCAATAGTAAAAACAAACCTGCCTTAAAAAGAATTTTTCTTAAAAACCCGTTTTTTAGTTGACTTGATGCAATCATTTTTTCATGCTAAACTTATAAAAAAAATTTCAACCTTAGAAGCCATCAAAGAAATTGTTTACAGTTTTAAATGTCAAGATAAAAATTGCATTTGAAAGATGAACAGAAACATCTCAATTCGGGAGGTTGAATAAATAAAACTATATTCCAATATAAAAGCTATATCCTCAAATATGAAAAACATAGACGTCAAATGATATGGATTGAAAAATGTAATTGTACTTCATTATGTAACGCCATATGCATAGCGTCAGAGGCTTGCGATGTCATGATGTTGTGAAAGAACAGGAGAGGTTCAATCTATTTTTTATTATCGGTTTAAGCAGATATTCCATAATTCTAATTCTATAATTATTAGATCAACTCAAACAAAATTAGCCTATATATATCAATACTATAATAGCTTTGATATGAATTAACGGATGTTAACTATTGTTATTTAACTATTTAATTTTTAATTTAACTATTGTTAAATTTGTGATTGAATGGACCACTATTATCACCCTCCCCCAAAGTGACATTCCCGTTTTAATCTTGTCAAAGGAAGCAACACATGTCTCGCGAAATGAAGAATCTTGAGAGAAGTATTAATTTGAATGACTTCACTACACTCGTCATCATTCATTTAAATGACTTCATTCAACAAAAGTAGAATATGTAAGTCGAGAAGAACTTTTGAGAACTTTTTGGACGAAAAGATCTTTGTTCTTTGAAAATTCCAAACGATCCTCAAAGAGCTTCTAAATAAAAGAATCATTTCGAATGAAATTTTGTGCTGTACATTCTCATCGCCATCATCATCACCACAAACATCACAATTACTGGTCTGCAGGACCATCTGTTGAGGGTTTCTAGGCTGCATCTGTTTGCATGCAAATTGAAGATCCAACCTTCATTCACTTTAAAAGTGCAATTGACACGTAGGCGCATGAAAAGTACAATTGTTATTCAGTTTTTTAAAAATTAATTTTTGAATATCTTCAAGACTTTAGTTTTCAAGTGAAAAATCCCCAATTTGCCTAGAAATGGCGGATATAAAAATTGAAGCCGTGAATAAGTTGAAATTCCAAGAACCTTTTGCATCTTTTAACGGATGCCCTGACATTCTTATTCGTTTAAAATGATGGATTCAAAACAATCACTCACCTTAATTCTATATTTTAAATTCCCGAATATAATTATAAACAATATGATAATAATAATATAAATAAATAATTTAATAAAATATGTATCGTAATTATTCGAATTGATATTCTTAACATGATCATTTTAAAAAATACAGCTAATAAATGGAAGTCCTGCAGTGATAATCCGAGATTCTCCATCATCGCTGCCACTAAAAAGTTTCAGCTGGATGATATTTGAGCAATGCAACAATAATATTGAGAAATACTTTGGATAACAATTCCTCGTTACACAATTTTATATTACAAAGAAGAAAGCAACTTTTAAGACAAAAAACATACTTTGCTAAATTAGCACAAATGCTGTGTAACAATAACAGTAACATTACATTTTTAAAAATATTCGCATCATCCTGAACATATTGAAATGCTTCTCTAGAAAATGGCTGCCAGACTTCAAGTTGAAAGTCAGGAAATCGAATGTCCAAACATTGGCAAGATTAACGTCTTCATCCAGGTTTGTCAATGTTGTTGAAAGCAAATGCAAAGATATTTGAAAGTAATTAGATATCTGAACAACATTCACATTTTCCAATGATTACTGGAAAATAAATGCATAATTCAATTCTAGGTCAGCATTAAAATTGTTGAATATTTCATCCATACTTTACGAGAGATTTTATGAAAAAGTAATTTTTATCAAATAATTAGTCAACTGAAACTGAAAAGTGAAAGTTGTTACTCCACAAATCTATTCAATTATTCTGTCTTTAATAACTTACGTTATCTTTATTATTCTATATTATCGTTGTTAGATAAGCATTCTTGATATCCAAATATCGCATAAATAGCCATTATTATACCGTTGCAATTCCTACGAAATGCTGCAACATTATACAATTATGAAAACAATGTCGCAGAATATTTAAAACAATATTATAGAATTTCTCCCCCTTCTTAAAAAGCCAAATCTTGACCCAACCTCTCCTGCCAATTACAGACCTATCTCCAATCTTTCTACCATGTCAAAACTGCTTGAAAGACTCCTCCTATCCAGACTTCGCCCCCACAT